>PVJO010003333.1:0-125220 GCA_004026905.1 Hystrix cristata | reverse complement strand
CTCAGGGTCACGGCGGCTCAGTGGTTGGGTCACAGCTCGGCGCTATAGCTCAAGGTCGCAGCAGCAACAGCCAGGCTCCGTGCAGGAGCAGGGCAGCGGAGATCGGGCAGAGGAGAGAAGAGGCAGGCAGGCTGATGAAGCTCTCCGACGCTCGCCGTGCAGCTCCTCCCGGTGTTCCAGCTCCTCGGTCTCCTTCGAGCGAAGTGACCCCGAATGACTCGGATAGTGGCCTTTTATCCCTTAGTCGCCCCCCCTTTCGTGACGTTGGCGGTTCAAAAGTGTGTTTTTGGGATTGGTCCTTTCTATATGGGGTGACCAGGTAGTGGACACCGTCCCTGGGCAAATTGGCCCGACAGACCTAATTGAGGGCTCTAAGTCGGGGGAGGGGTCATTGTTTCGGCGGGAGATTCTGTTTCCCTGGCATAGAGATGGGAGAAGGGGGTTTAACCAGCGAAGGCCATTTTGGGCATCTGGGGTGGGTCATCCTAACACCCTTAAAAAAATTCCTTTCTAAAATTTTGAAGCAGAGTCTCTTTAAATTGCACTGATAGGACTCAAACTTGTGGTCCTTCTGCCTCAGCCTACCAAGTGCTGTGATTACAGGTGTTATGGCTTGTATCTAGATGTCTCAAAAGCCTCATGTGGTCATAGGTGGAGTTTTTTGGAGGTGCCTGGCTCTAGGGCTTGTGATACTGGGATTAAAGGCATAATGGTGAGGTTGAGGGTGTGATGCTGTGATTAAGGGTGTCCCACTCTGGGTGTGGGTGGTACTAGGGTAGCCTGGATGGAATAAAGTAGAGAGTCAGGCTTGCTTCTGCAGCTGCTGCTTGCTGCCTTCTGCCTGCCCTGCCATTCCATGGACTCATTCTCCTCTGCCATACCCCTCTGTTATGCCACCTTGCTTTGGGCCCAGCCTATGGAACGAAACATCTACAAACTGTGAGCCAAAATAAATCTTTTCTCCTTTAACTTTGGGTATCAAGTATTTTGTTTCAACAAAGAGAAAAGTAATGAAGACAACAGGTATGTGCCACATGCCTGGCCATATTTTCTACTTTATAAGAAACTATCTGCCAGGCATGGTGGCACATATCTGTAATCCCAGCACACAGGAGGCTGAGGCAGGAGGATTGCTGTGAGTTTGAGACCAGCCTAGGCTACATGGTGAGTTCAAGGCCAACCCAGAGAGAGAGAGACAGACAGACACTGCCAAACTTTTTTTGTGTGTGTGGGCTGGGGGTCAAACTCAGGGTCTTGTGCTTGCCAGGCAAACTCTCTGACCACTGAGCTAAATCCTCAATCCCAGTAAAATCTTAAAAAACCTTCTAATCTTTTTTTCTTATTTTTTTTATTAGTACATTGTATGTGTAGTACATCATGATTGGATTCTTGTGGGGTGTTGGTACATGTACACAAAACATCCTAATTCTTTTTTCATTCCCTTCTTCTCCTCTCCATCCAGTTCCCTCCAGCTCCCTCTATTTCTTGATCCCCTTCCTATTTGCAAAAGATCTATTTCCCTACTTCCTACTATTTATCCTTTATTTTGCTCCTTATTTATATTTTGGGTTTCTCATCTATTTTAGTTATTTTTCTCTCGTTGTGGGGACAGAATACCTGACACCCAAAGTTAGGGGAAGAGAGGTTTATTAGCTCACAGTCTGTAGAGGTTTCAGTCTACAGTCAGCTGGGTCCGAGGCAGGGCAGCATGGCAGAGGCAGGGGCGGCATGGCAGGGCAGACCCGCAGCAGAGTAAAGTGAGGAATCCAAGGAATGTATGTAAATAAGCAATGTAAACAAGCAGCTAATTAGCTTCTTCTTGTATCTTTTATCTAGGCTACCTGTCCTTAGGGTGGGTAGCACTCCCACCCTTAAATTTAGTTTCACATCCTTGATCCCAGCAGATCAATAGATTAATTTAGTAACCACACACTCTAGATCCAGCTATCTCTTACCACATGAGGCTTTGGGGGGACATCTAGACACAAACCATAACATCATCCATGTAATATTTATGCTGTGTGTCTGATATATTTCACTTAACATTGTAGTTTCAAGATGCATCCATTTTCTTACAAATAACTCAAGTTTATCCTTCTTTGTGGCAGAGTAGTACTCCATTGTGTATAAATACTACATTTTCTTTATCCATTTGTCTGTTGACAGACATAGTTATCTTCCAAGATTTAGCGTTTATGAATTGTCCTGTTATAAACATGGGTATGTATGTATCACCATAATGCAATGTCTGTGTGTGTGTGTGTGTGTGTGTGTGTGTGTGTGCATTAGGGATTGAACTCAGGGCCTTGTGCTTACTAGGCAAGCACTCTAACCACTGAGCTAAATCTCCAGCCAACACAATATCTTTAACTCTTGCAGGAAGATACTTAGAAGGGGAATAGCTGGTTTGAATGGAATTTTTAATTTTAGTTTTTTGAGAAATCTCCATACTGATTTCCATAGTGGTTGTACTAGTTTACATTCCCACCACCAATGTAGAAGGATTCCTTTTTCTCCACAGCCTCACCAGCGTTTGTTATTGTTTGACTTCTTGATGATTGCCAATCTTTCTGGAGTAAGATGGAATCCATGTTGTTTTAATTTGCATTTCTCTAATGGCCAGAGATGTCAAACATTTTTCCATGTATTTATTGGGCCATTTGTACTTCTGCTTCTTAAAAATGTCTGTTCATTTCAGTTGTCCACTTTTTGTGTGTGTTGGGGATCAAACTCAGGGCCTTGTGCTTGCTAGGCAAGTGCTCTAACCACTGAGCTAAATCCCCAGCCCCAGTTGTCCACTTTTTGATTGGGTCTTTATTTGGGAGGGGTCTAATTTTTTTAGTTCTTTATATAGTCTAGTGATTATCTACATAGAAGAACCAAGAAACTCTTAGAATTAATAACCAAATTCAGTAGCATAGCAAGGTATAAAACCAAAACACTCAAGAGTCAATAGTGAAAAAAAGAAGACTCAATAGTGTTCCTGTACATCAATAATGAACTTACCGAGAAAGAAATTAGAAAAACAATGCTGTTCAGAATAGCATCAAGAAAAATTAAATACTTAGGAATTAAACTAACCAATGAAGCAAAAGACATCAACAACAAAAATAACAATACTCTGAAAAAGGAGATCAAATTGAACATCAGAAAATGAAAAGATACAGGGGTTGGAAAGATCTTAGTGGTAGAGCACTTGCCTAACAAGCTTAAGGCCCTGAGTTTGATCCCCAACACTGCTCCCCCCAAAAAGAAAGAAAATGGAAAGATAACCCCTGCTCCTGCATAGGCAGAACTAATGTTGTCAAAATGGCCATACTTCTAAGATTTACTGTACTCCCAATCAAAATACCAGTAGCTGTCGTCACAAAACTAGAGAAAATAATTCTGAAATTTATATAGAATCAGAAAAGACCCAGAATAGCAAAAGCAATCCTGGAACACAAGAGCAAGCAGGAGTCCTTGCCACCCTTCAAGTTATACTACAAAGGCAGGTGCCTGTGCAATGGGTCTTTGTTGGCAGGTTGTGGTTGCAGGGTTGTGGAGCTGTGAGGTCTATGGAGCTGGCAAATCCTGTCCAGGACTCTGAGCGGCTGCGCCTGAGGCAAGTCTGCCCGGAGTTGAAAATGAAGAGAGTTGAGGTTTAAAATCCCTGAAGAGATAAAACGTGGCTTGTTGATGACTGGGACTTAATTACCAGACACAAACAGTTCTTGTATCTTCCCACCAAGGAGAATGTGGATGCCATTCTAGAGGACAATGCAAGCTATAAGAAATCCCGAGGAAACACAGGTAATTACGAGTACGCTGTTAATGAGGTTATAGCGGGGATAAAAGAATACTTCAATGTGATTCTGGGCGCTCAGCTCCTCTACAAATCTGAGAGCCCACAGCACGCTGAGATCCTTGTGGATCACCCCTGCGCTCCCGCGTCCCAGGCGTGTGGAGCACATCTGCTGAGATTATCTGTGCGAATTGGAGCGACGTTGGCCTGTACACCCCTGGATGCGAAGAGCCTTGCTTTGTTAGTGAACCGTGTCCGTGATTTCCTCAGATATCCGGCTAAGAATTCAGCAACTTTGTTTAGTGCCAGCGATTAGAATGTGGCCCTCCTGAGCACTGTCGTCCTGGGAAGTCGCGCGAGAGGCCCTCTCACCCGCATTTGGATCTTTGTCAGCACGTTTTGGGTCTTAGTCCTTCTCTTGTACAAATGATGAACTTTGAAGATGTTAGTGCATAGCAGAGTTGATGTTTGCTTTGTTTGATTTTAAACAGAAAATAAAAAGGGTTCGAGCTCCTTTTTTCTTTCCTTTTCATGTCAAAGTTGCCTCCAGTGTATTCACTGACGGAGAGCAGAGAGACACGCTGTAGAGTGTTTTATTGCCTACTTGACAAAACTGCTTTTGAAGGCTACACTACTATAATACCCGGAAATGCATATAACAAAATGGTCTGATTCCTAGTGCCAAAGGTCCAATTCAGTGTATGCCACTGAACACACTCATCTATTCGTGCTTTTTTTTTTTTTTTTTTTTTTTTTTTTTTTTTTTTTTTTTTTTTTTTTTTTTTTTTTTTTTTTTTTTTTTTTTTTTTTTTTTTTTGTTCTAGGGATCAAACTCAGGGCTTTGGGTTTGCTAGGCAAGCACTCTAACCACTGAGCTAAATCCCTAGCCCCCTCTTTTTTTTTTCAATGGTGCTTACAGTTCATCCTTTGCAAGTCATCCATGTTGTTCCTTTGGCATTTTATCTTTGCTCAAATTGTTGAAGGATGGTGAATTGCTTCATGATTTTTGTATTTGTGTCTAATGTATGTTTTAACATGATAAATGCAATGCATTGTGTAGCTACAGTTTTTTGGAAAAGTCAGTCTTTTAGGAATAGTTTTTCAGATCTTCAATAAATTTTTTCTTTAAATTTCAAAAAAAAGTTATGCTACAAAGGTACAGTGATAAAAACAACATAGTATTGGCAAAAAAAAAAAAAAAGGCATGCGGATCAATGGAATAGAGTATGGGACACAGAAACCACTTCAAGTACTTTCAGCTACCTGATTTTTGAGAAAGGGACCAAAAATTCATGCTGGAGGAAAGATAGAACAAAGGATGCTGGGAAAACGGAGAAAACTGAATCCAAACTCGTGTCTTTCACCACATACTAAACTAAAATCAAAATGAATCAAAGAGGTAAATATTAAAACAGAAACACTTAATCTACTAGAAAACAAAATAGGTAAAACTCTTGAAGACGTAGATGTCAGAGAAAGACTGCCTGAACAGAACCCCGAGTGCACAAGAAATAATACCGAGAATCAACAAATGGGATCATATCAAATTTTGTAAAATGTTTTGCACAAAAAGGAGATGACTGACAGAATGAAGAGACAACCTACAGAATAGAAAAAAAAAATTTGCCAGTTATTCCTTGGACAGAGGACTAAAGCCCTCTAGTCTTGTTATCTTTAAAAACTAGAGTCAATTTTATGTAGTTGTGACTTAATACTGCTTCTATGTGGTTGTTTACATTGCTCATTGTTATAAGCAAAAGGCACAGTGTTTTATGGTATGTAAGTTTGTGTAATGGCCTGTACGTTTGTGTAATTTTGGATAAATTTTAACAAAAATGTATTTAAAAATAACTGTTTGCCAAGCATGGTGGTGCATATCTGTAATCCCAGCATTTGGGAGGCTGAGGCAGGAGGATCATGATTTGGAAACCAGTTTGGGTTACATAGTGAGTTCAAGGCCAGTCTGGTCTACGTAGCAAGAACCTGTTTCAAAGAAAACAAATTATTTTATCTATCCTAGGTTTTTTGTATTTTTATATTAGTTTTAGAATTATCAATTTCCATAAAAACCTTTCTGGGGTTTTAACTAAGCTTTCACTGAATTCACAATTTTAATTTGGGGAAAACTAATATATTAACAATGTTGAGGCTTTTGATCTTTAAACATGAAACATTTGTGCATTGTGTAGGTTTTTTGGTGGAGGTGGTGCTGGGGATTGAACTCAGGGCCTTGTGCTTGCTAGGCAAGACTTCTACCACTGAACTAAATTCCCAACACCAATTTGCTAATATTTTGTTAAGGATTTTTATTTCCATTCATGAGTGGTATTGTTCTTAAGTTTTCTTTCCTTGTAATATCATTGTCTTTGTTTTGAAACCAGAGTAATGGTGGCCTCATAGAATGAATTGAAAAATATTCATGCCTCATATTTTCTGGAAGAGTTTGTGTAGAGTTTGTATTATTTCTTTCAGCAACTATTGTTAGATGAAGCCATCTGGCCTGGAGTTTTCTTTGTAGATTTGTAACCACAAGTTTAAATTCTTTATGGGTTTGAGAAATTAGCTTAGTGGTAGAGCACTTCCCTAGCAAGCAAGAGGCCCTGAGTTCAATCCCCAGCACTCCCCTCAAATTTTTTTAATAATTATGATGAATGTTCAGGTTATCTCTCTCTCTCTTTTTTTTTTTTTTTTTTGGTGCTAGGGATTGAATTCAGGGCCTTGTGCTTGCAAGGCGAGCACTCTAACCACTGAGCTAAATCCCCAGCCCCAGGTTATCTCTTCTTAAGCATTAATCTTTCAAAATATTTTTTCCATTTCATCCAAGTTACTTAACTTAT
Source organism: Hystrix cristata (assembly GCA_004026905.1). Taxonomy (NCBI): domain Eukaryota; kingdom Metazoa; phylum Chordata; class Mammalia; order Rodentia; family Hystricidae; genus Hystrix; species Hystrix cristata. The sequence continues at coordinate 118,599 of PVJO010003333.1, read as the reverse complement.
TGGCATAAACTTGTTCAGGATGCTGCTTTATTATTCCTTTAATTTCTGTACAATCTGCAGTGATGTATCCTCTTCTATTCCTAATATTACTAAGTGTATTTTTTTCTATTTAGTTTTTTTTTTTTTTTTTTTTTTAAGATGGGGGTTTTGCTTTGTAATGCAGGCTGGCCTTGAACTCACTGTGTAGCCCAGGCTGGCCTCAAACTCATGGCAGTCCTCTTGCCTCAGCCTCCCAAGTGCTGGGATTACAGATGTGCACCACCATGTCTGGTTTCCTATTTAATCTGACTAGTTTTTCAATATTATCTTCTCAAAGAATCAACTTTTGAATAATCGATTATCCTACTATCTGTCTTTCCTAACTAATTTACTTCATACAACTTTATTGTTGTTGTCTTTTTCTTACTTTGGGTTTAATATGCTCTTCATGTTTCTAGTGTTTTTCTTTTTTCTTTTTGTTTGTTTTGTTTTGTTTTTGAGACAAGGTCTCATTATGTAGTTCGGGTTGGTGCTAGCCTCAAACTCTTAGCGATCCTGTTGCCTCAGCCTCCCAAATGCTGGGGTTATACTGTGCACCATTACTCCCGGCCCTTTTGTCTAGTTTCTTAAAGTAGAAGCTTGGGTCATTGATTTGAGATTTTTATTCTCTCCACTATAAGCATTTGATACTCTTACTTTCCCTTAGAGCTTAACTGCTTCCCATAGACTTTGATATGTGGTGGTTTTATTGTCATCAAATTAAAAAAATAACACTCGGCCACTTGAACTAAATCCCCAACCCCAAACATATTTTTAAATTTTCTTTGTGATTTCTTCCTTGACCCATAGGTCATTAAGAAGTGCTGTTTATTTCTAAATATGTGGGAATTTTTCACATATTTTTCCATTATCGAGTTTAATTACATTATAATCAGAGAACATACTCTGGTTTGATTGATTGATTAATTGATTGGTTTTTTGAGATAGGGTCTTCCTTTGTAGTGCAGGCTGGCCTTGAACTCACTACATAGCCCAGGCTGGCCTTGAATTTGAGGTGATCCTCCCGCTTCAGCCTCCCAAGTGCTGGGATTACAGGCATGCACTGCCATGCCCAGCTTCTTGCTCTTTTTCTTAATGTGATATGACAAGACACACCACATCTGGGACACAGACTGTTATTTAAACAAGGACTCTTTTGCAGAGTTCTGGAGCTCAATCTCTGTGTGGTGTTATTTTCTCTGGTGTTTTCCCCACGATTACTATCTGCTTCGGATCTCTGACCTCTGATCTCTGAGTCTTCAATTTTGTCAGATTGCCAAGGTCACTTCAGGTTTCTCTTCTTGCATTGAGGAACTTTCTCCAGGCAGTAAGTTGGTGCAATCATAGGTCTTACCTCATTTGTTTCCCTTTGTCACTTGATGTGTACCGCATGGGGCAGATCCATTCTCCATCTAAAACTGATTTGGATGTCAAGGCCTGTGAGGCCTCACATGACAAAAAGGGTATGAGAACATTTATTGCTCACGTAACAGGAGAGCAGATTAGGCACTAAGGCCATGTGGAGTGACTTTAACAAAGGGAGGAGTGAATGACTTTGTTTTAAATGTAGTTGGAGGCAGAGTGAGGCTCCTGCACAGAAGTGTGCTTGTTTGTTTGTTGCAGGGATGGAACCTAAGGCCTGGCACATGCTAGGCAAGTACTGTACCACTGAGCTATACCACCAGCCTAGGCCTTGTTTTGGTACCTAGGAAAGAAGCACATGGCATTCTTACAGGATTGCTTAGACGAGCCAAAAAAGGTAAGGCACGGGCCTTGAAGGTTTTCAGTAGTCAAATATCAGTAACTCTCTCCTGCTGGGAATGGTGGCACATGCCTGTAATCCTAGCACTTCGGAGGCTGAGGCAGGAGGATTGCTGAGAGTTTGAGGCTAGCTGTGGCTACATAGTGAGTTCAAGGCCAGCTTGAACTGCTTAGCGAGACTCTGTCTCAAACCCGCCCCCCCCAAAAAAACCAAAATCTCTCTCCTGCACTGACTTGTCACTCAAAGTCTGAGGATAGTTATTTTATATATATTATCTGTTTTTCTAGCTATTATTAGCACAAGGCATTTACCATAGCAATTCCTCCTTTATGGAGGAAGCAGAAGTCTTTGTGCTCCATTAAAACCTGGGTGTGCAGGGATGTACTCATCCAGGCCAGGTGACCTGGGAAGCACCTTACTTCAAGTGGTTTACATACAGCATCTGGAGGAAGTACTGGCAGATCAGCAGCCCAGGTCAGGTAGACTTTCTCTGGAGAGGTCTCCAATATACCTCTGGCCGGGAATGCAAAGATTTGAGAACTCATTGATTTCCTGACACTTCTTGTAAAAAAAAAAAAGGCTTTGCACAGGTCTGAATGTGTTTAATATTTCCAAAACATTTGTCCATTGTCAAAGTGTTTCTATATACCTTGTCTCCTTTGGTCTCTACAACAGATGAGAGGGAGGATGGGCAGAAATTGAAAGAGATGCTTTATACTTGGATAAATCAGGGATGACACTTCAGTATTAGATGACAGAACAGTGAAATGGGGATGACAAGAGGGGCCTGATGTGGGTGAAAAGATGACAAAACTAGTGATTTGCCAATATGAATGTCAGCACAACTTCCTTTGAGGTTATTACAATTGTATTCTTCAGATAAAAATACAGAATTTGCTTACAAAAGGTATAGATAGCTACTAAGTGTCTGGACCCAGAACCTGGTGTCCAACCAACAGGGTCCTGGAAACTATTGTATATCTGAGCCCTATGAAAACTACAGACCTGGACTTTGGGTCTCTACAGATCAAGGAACCCCAGGCTTCCCACTTGGCATGTGACTCTTTCTCTGACCCCCAGTTTCCAGGGCCTTCTGGGCTGAGTTCCTACCATGTCTCTCAGCAGGTCAGTGTGGGTAACAGCTTCTCTCCCTCTCAATATCATTGCCTGGCTGGTATCTCAGATCTGAGCTGTCCTCCTTCTGAGCAATCACGTGACCTGGGGCAGAAACGGGAGGGTAAAAAGCACAGTTGTCCTATGCTGGCAGAGCTACTTCCCAGGCAGCACCTGGGAAGGGAACAGAGTGTAGTGACAAAGTCCAAGGATCACAGAGGTCCCTAGCAGCCTTTTTTGAGAGTCATGCTGCCTAGAGTAACACTTTGTTCCTGTGTTGTTTCTTCAGGCTTAGCAGGCACCTAGTAAATTGTTCTCATGTTTCTCTGGTTTGCCGGTGGAGCACAGATCTTTATGCATATGTGGACTAGAATATATACGTGTGAAGGGAGGGTGAGTGTGTGTACTGTGGTTATGTGGAATCTTTCTGTGGGGCTGTGATCCCTCAGTGGGTTAAGAAGTTGATGTTCTTAGGGTTGGGGATTTAGCTTAGTGGTAGAGCACTTGCCTAGCAGACACAGGCCCTGAGTTCAATCCTTAGCACACACCCTCCCCCACCACCCCGCCAAAAGAAGCCCACGTTCCCATACGGGGTGTGGTGTTGCATCCCTATGGTCCCAGCTACTCAGGAGTCTGAGGCAGAAGGATCACTTGAACTCTGGAGTTCAAGACCAGCCTGGGCAATGTGGTGAGATGCTGTCTCAAAAAACTGTCTCAAAAAATAAAACAAAAGCCGTCCCAAAATAAACAAAACAAACAAACAGCCCCCAAAAGCCTGGGCAATGTGGTGAGATGCTGTCTCAAAAAATAAAACAAAAGCCATCCCAAAATAAACAAAACAAACAAACAACCCCCAAAAGTCCACCTTTTATACCCTTCTCACGAGGTCTCCAGACAAGCATGGTCTCAAATCTCAGAGGGAACCCTCAGGAATTTTCTGGCAATGGTAGGGGAGCAGCACCCCTATTCTTGCGGCAGAAATAGTTCTCCAGTCCACAACTATGCTTCTATCAATCACTGGTGACCTGTTAAAGACTTCAGAGGAACAGATTCAGGCTGGAACCTGCCTTTGCCATTCACATGTTTCTCCATTGAAGAAGATTCAACTCTGAAGAACATATCCATGTATATCACCGGCCTCCAGAGAGAGGGGAATAGTGAAACAGCTATCACCACACAAACCAAGCCTGTTGTCACATGAAGCTGAAGAATGAAATCGTGGACTGAAAGGAGGTTAGGGGGAAGTGTTTAGTGGAAATATAAGAAGAAGAAAAGACTCCCCGTAGCCGGAAGGGGTCTCAGGAAGTGGGGTGTCAGAATGTTTTCTTTGTCTTGGTCTTGTATGGATAAGCAGATCCAAGAACTTGTTTAGTTATCCAATGATCACCTATCACAGATGGCTCTGTGGGTTTAGAAAAATCAGTTGGGGTTTAAACTTTGTGATGTAGAGTTTAAAGAAAATTAGTGACTCAACTGGCAGAGTTCAAAAGAAACCTGTTACTCCGTATTTCTAAATTCCTTGAAACTCAGCCCAGAGATAGGAAGATGTTAACTGATTTAGGTCATTCTGCCTAAGAAGTTTCTTTCCTGAGAGTTTGGGTCTTAACTCTTTATCCTTATTCCTGTGTTTGCTTTAACATTTCTAAATTTAACTAACTGTATGGCTTGGATTAGGTCTTAACTTGTTGCATTACTATTTTCTTTGTAACCAGCTGACTCTGTCTTAGGCGCTGTCCCTTACTTATAAGCTAAATAGCTAAACTGCCTTTTATAACAGAAGAGGACACAGATACACAGAGCTCCCATTATCTCGCAACAGCTTTGTGTAGTCAAGATGTTACTGTTATTATTTCCATTTCACAAATAAAGAAAGAGGCTCAGAGAGGTTAACTGATGTGTCCAAGATAAACAAATGCGCGAGCAAGGAAGTGGCAGAGCTAGGACTTGAAACCAGTTCTTCTGACTGCAAATTCCAGTTTCTTTCCCCTGCATGGGGCTGTTCACTCTTCTCTTTCACATGCTCCTGGGAATATGTGTACCGACGCTGGTCCTCACCCAAAGAGGAACAGCTGAAGTTCAGGACTAAGCGAAAACAGTCGGGGAAGGACGGAAGGATGCAACAGCAGCCGAGGTAGCAGCAGCTCCCTGTGCTCTGAGGATTCACCCACAGAGCCAGCATGCAGTTTGGGGAGTGTTAGCAACATTCCTCCCCAGACTAGCAAGCCCTGTACTCTTTGCAGGACTCAGGAGGGGTGAAGTCAAGATTTCCGACCCTGCCAGCTGATTGTGGTGGAGGATCACTGTCTAATTCTGCAACGTTGCTCACCTCGCTTTGGCTAAGCATCTTGAGGCTGGTGGAGAGAAAGTGAAGCAGAAGTTCTCTCCCAGGGCGGAGCATTAATGCTTCCTCTGGTTTCGGAGGTTTGGCTGAGGCTGGAAGATAGACCTTCAGCCCTGTGAGCTCTCTGAAATTTGTATACTACTCACCTTTGAGAATGAGATAGCCATTAGGTAAGTGCCCAGCCTCACTTACAGAGGTCGGTCCAGTCACCATTAGGGCCCCATTAATACGCATTAACTAATGGGCTCATGCTGCCCTTGATGCTTTGTGTTCCAGAGCCTGTTGCCCCCCATGACAGGAGGAGCAAAGGAAATGTCAGCGTCCACCCTCCTTCCCCCTCTGTGCTGATCTTCCAGGCAAAACTCACTAAACCTTTTGGGTTTGCTTCACCTCCCTCCCACATGGCTCTGTGTCTGAACTGCTATTTGCAGGTTAGTGTCGCTTCTTCCCAGGGTGTGACACGCCGTTCAGAAGTCATCCCTCCTCTCTAAAAGTCCAGGCTGCCAGGTACTACAGTTTCCTTCTCTTGAGATTAGTCTTGCATGCTCTCAGGAGCACTCCAACTTTCTTGCCCAACCACCTGGCACATTTGATTGGTCCAGGCTCAGCAGTCCTGGAATATTATAAATCAGAATTCGTCCTTTTTGGGTTTTTTTTTTTTTTAACAGTACTGGGGATTGAACCCAGGTCCTTCACACTGAGCTACACCTCTGTTTAATGATTTATTTTGAGACAGGGTCTCACTAAGTCACTGAAATGCCCAGGCTGGGCCCTACATCATGATCCTCCTGCCTCAGCCTTTCACAATGCATGTGCCACTATTCCTGGCTTAGAAGTCATTTTTTGGGGGGAGGGGTGCTGTGAATTAAACTCAGCACCCCCCGCTAAACTCAGGGCCTTATGCTTGCTAGGCAACCACTGAGCTAAATCCCCAACCCCTAGAAATCACTTTGATGGAGTAATAAGAACTTACTTTACTGAGAATGTTTTAACATTTTGCTGATAATAACTCACTTAATTTTTATTCCAATCTTACGCATCAGACACTGTTATTAACCTAATTTGTGGATGAAGACACTGAGGCCAAGTAGTTTAAACAACTTGCTCTAATTTGCTCAACTAGAACGTGTTAAGGTCAGGAATCAAGCCCAGGTTATCTGATTGCCTTCTCTTTCTTCCCCCCTCTTCTTTTTATTTTTCCTTCTCAATTTTTACAAAGTTATAAATAGACAGAAATGTGGGCAGAATAATATAATGAATTCCCATATACCTATCACCTCAATTTAATAACTGTTAATATTTTGCTATATTTTCCTCAACTTTTTTTGTGTGTGCGTGCTGGGGATCGAACTCAGGGTCCTGCACTTGCTAGGCAAGCACTCTACCACTGAGCTACATCCCAACCCCTCCTCAACTCTTTTTGAATTTTCTTTCTTTTTTTTTAATTTTTGAATTTTCTGATAGATAAGACTTTTAAAAAATATTATTGCCACCATATCACAGTCATATTCAACTAAATTAACATTAGTTTTTTTTTTTTTATACTTTTGGGAATTGAACCCAAGGCCTCAAGTATGCTAGACAAATTCTTTATCACTGAGCTATACCCCTAACACAACATTAATTTCTTGATATTGTCTAATACTCGGTCAGTGTTTAATTTTTTCTGATTATATAAGAACTACAGTTCTTAAAATTTGGGTGGGGGTGTGCTGGGGATGGAGCTCAGGGCCTTGCACTTACTAGGCAAGTGCTCTACCACTTGAGCTAAAATACCAACCCCAGTTCTTAAATTTAAATGAAGATCCAAAGTTTACATATTAGCTGTGGTTGATGCATTTCTTAAGTTTTTTTAAATCTGTAGCACCCTCCTCCCTTTATTGCTAAAGCAATTAATTTGGGAAGAAACTCAGTCATTTTTCCTATGATATTTCTCACATTCTGAATTCGCCAATTGTATTCTTGTGGTATCTTTTAATATTACCTGCAGGACAAGTGGGGTGGCACCTCCCTCTAATCCCAGCACTCAGGAGGCTGAGGTAGAACATCCTCATGAGTTTTAGGCCAGCCTGATAGCGAGACCCTATCTAAAAAAAAAAAAAAAAATTCACTGCAAACTAGTGGTTAGATCTGAAGACTGGTTCATGTAGCACACATTGTTTGTTGATGCTTCTCCGTTCCTCTGGGCATTCATTTCTACCTGCCAAACATTGGCATCTTGCTGCTAAAGGGTTTCTTTTTTTTCCTTACCTTGAATCTCACTTACATAAACTGTGGGCAAGTCACAAATGCAAGGAAATGAATGTTATTAGAAACAACAGAATAAATGCTTCATTGATTTTTTTTCTTTTTATTTATCAGTTTTAAAAAAGGGGTTGGTGGAGTTGGGGATTTAGCTCAGTGGTAGGGCGCTTACCTAGCGAGCACAAGGCCCTGAGTTCGATCCCCAGCATCCCCTCCCAAAAAAGGGGGGGGCATTGGTGTCCCAGCAACCTCACGAAGTAATATAGTTTTTTTTGAAGTACAATTACGAATTCTTAGAGTTTATGTTTGATGTGTGCTGGGATTACAGGTGTGCACCTGCACAGCCAGCTTCTGAATTTCCTTCTTGTAAGGACATAAGTCATTGGATTTGGGACCCACACTGACGCAGTTGATTGTCTCAACTTCATTATCTATGAAGACCCTGTTTCTAAGTAAGGTCATATTCACAAGTACTAGGGGTTAGGACTTGAAAATAACTTTTGGGGGACACAAATCTATCCACAACGCTCTTGCTTCTTTTTTAGTTTTTTAACATAAAACAGTAACATATTATTCACGGTCTTTGATGCCCTGCAAAATCCACATGAATCTGGCATGACGTGGTTTCCACTTCCCAAGGTCTATTGGACAGTAGGACAGAGGCTGAATTGGAGGCAGCAAGTCATGGAGGATGTTAGGAAGAAATTTCATAGGCCCAGGTGAGAAATAATGACTTAAGAAAGTTGACATCCCTGTGGACAGCTTCTCCAACACTTCAGAGCTGCCCGCGCTGCCTCAGTCACGCCTCACTCCCCCGGTCATTCCCTGGGCTCTCCCGTCCACCGGAAGCTTCTTCATGTCCCTGTTAGGGCGAAGCCGCTGATCTTGCCCCTCAGCTGTGCCCGTTCCTTCCGTACCTTCAGGCTTGGTAAAGGGTACCACAGTTCATCAGTCAGCCAATGCAGAAACCCGAGGTCATCCTCAGCTCCTCCCCTTCCAGAAAAACAATTTCACATTTATTCAAAGTAGCGCTGGGGACTCCTGTGCTCAGACGCATGCTGGGTGCCAGTGACATAAAGACCGTGCAGGCCTACGGCCTGCCACGAGGAAATGGGCAGTCAAGTGGAAATTATGAGGAAGAGCTGCTCAGCTGGGTGGAATCAACTCTAACATTGTTTTCTCCATTTTATAAGTGGAGAAGCCATAAAATGACCACTTGTCCAAGTTTGGCAAATGACACAACTAGGGCTTGAATTCAGGTCTGTGTGATTCTACAAGCATATTTTCCCCTCTACCCTTCTGTCTCCCAGTGATGAGATATGTGCCATTGCTAATGTCACTGACTTAATCTTAAGTTATTCCTGCCCTGGACCACTAAAAATGTCCTCCTAACTGACCTCTTTGCCTTGCTGCCTCCCATCCCACATCTATAGCACTGCCAAAGTGACCTTGGGGTGTAGAGATCAGTTCGGACCTTTCCCTGTCAGCAGGGTGAACGCCAGCAAAGCTGTTGACCTTTCATGGTCACCCCATGCCACCATTTTGGGCACATCACTGCCCCTGAACTCCAGGCCCACTAAATCACCCTGGCTCCCCAAAATGACCTCAGGCAGGTTTCTGAGCAGGCCTGGACCCCAGGTTCTTTTTATGTAAAATGGAGATGAAAATAAAACCTACCCCACAGAGCCATTGTGTGCTTTAAATGAGAGTATATACGTAAAACCTGGCATGTTCACACATCTAATAAATATGTGTATTGCTGTTATTGAGATTGGGATGGCTTTCTTTCCTGATCACCTAACAGAGACCAGTCATCTTTCAAGACTCACTCTTACCATCAAATATGTTAGGTGTTCCAAATCAGAACTGGCCACTGCTTCTTAAGTCCCACTGGGCAATGCACAGCTTTCCACAGAGATTTCCCACACTCTGTTCTCTCATTAGCTGACCTGTCAGCCTCCACCTGCACTATGAATCTCTGCATTTCAAACACTGTATCCCACTGACCCTGTTTCCCAGCAAGTATAGCCTCTGATTCCTGGGTGGTGCTTAGCAAATGTCTGGCCGGTGGATGAATGAGTGAGCAAGCGACTGAGCTTCTCTAAGGGCTTCGGCTCTCTGTCCAGGGGGACCTGTAGTCGCACTGTGACCCTGGCCTGGGCTTTTCCTACTGCATGTGCTTCCAACTCCTGGAGAAGAGGTTGCTGATCTCTTATCTCTGCTCCTCATCTTCCTGCACAGACTCTGCCTGATGAAAATGCGGGATTATTGACTACCGTTCAGCACATCAAGTTAAAGCCACTTCTCACAGCTGTTTGAATTTCATCAGAGCCTTTGGCAACCTTTCTCCCCATGCCCCAGAGCCACCTTTCGGAGGGATATTTCAACAAACGACATTCAGATCAGCAGCAGCCTGCCCATCCCCAGCTCCTTTTTATCCCCCAACTTCCTCCCTATCTCCAGGCATGGAGGAAGCAGATGGGAGCTGTGAAGGGGTCCAGATGACAAAGAGAACCCAAGGATGAACGATTTCCTTTTGGAATAAATGAATTCATGTCTGAGGAAACCTGAGTCAAAACTTTACTGGAGGGACTGGAGGCAGTGGAAAGGATTGAATGTGGAAAATGAAGACCCAGCTTGGACACCTTAGCAAGAGTCTGTCTCAAAATAAAATAAGAAGGTCTGGCGGTATGGATCAGCATTCCCTGGGTTCAGACCCCCATAGCTCACACACACACACACACACACACACACAAAGAAATGAATACATATATAGAAAGTATAGTCTACTATCTATCTATCTAAATATTTTATCATGTAAACGTTGTATTAAAAACATCACAGCTGGTAACCAATACCTTATCACACTTCAAATGTATCTATCACAACTTTAGATTTGAGGATGGGCACTGGGAATCAAACTTATGGCGTTGCTCTTGCTAGGCAAGAGCTCTACCACTGAGCTGAATTCCCAACCTGCAACTTTAAATTTTAAAAGACTTTTATAAGCCAAATCCCAGTTGGGTGTGGTGGCTTGTGTCTGTAATTTTAGCATTCTAGAGTCTTGGATTTAGGTTTAGAGACTGCCAAACTCGATTGTCTATTCTTTCCTCCTCTGCTGCTTAGAGGCTAGTGCTGGGTGCTCAATTGACAAATTTTCCTCACCCGACACCTTCTGAGACCCAGACAATCCCCTTTATTCTAACTGGATTATCATGAGGCTTGTCTCTGGGGAAGGACATGGCTGGGAGCCAGAGAGGGACCTTCATGTTGCCCCTGCGACCACCGTGATCTACTTATGACTTTGGACAGACAGTCATTGCTCTTCTCTGGTCCTCACTTTCCTGATAAATCAGCAAGTGGACTTTAAGGCTGGTCTAATTTCTAAGGCCATTGTAAGGGCAAAATGTGATGATGCCAATGGCCCTGCTATCTCACCAGACCCTCCCAGATTTGGCTTTCCTGTTTGTCAGTGTTAGCACCTGAGCGAGTTCCTGACACGTAGTAGGTGGCATGTAGTAAACCCATGCTGAATAAAGCATTGTGAAAATATCTCATCAGCCGTTTCATAATTCTATCGCATTACACAGGATTGTGTTTATTGCTGCTAAATCTGGCGACTTCAGAGAAGACGGAGAACAAGGAAATATGACCCCGTGCATCCCCTCTTCTGGTGCCATCTTTTTTCCTCGGAGAGAGGAGTAAGTTTTGTCATGCTCACTCTTCAACCTTTCATATTTCTAAAGAACTTCATACTTTCCTAATACTTTCACATTCTCCTGCATCTGGGGTGACATGCTCCCCATTGTTCTCTCGTGGGTTCCTATCACGGAAGGGGAGTGCTGGGGAGTAAGACCCTGGACCTGTCATTTCCAGCCTTAAGGAAGTGCCAGAGCTTGAGCTCCTGCCCCAGGAAGGTGCATGGTTTCCCTTGGTCCCTTTGCTGAGGTGGACTGGCCCAGGGTCACTGACTCCTGCATTTCAGGTTCCCACACATCACACAGCAGGTAACGGTGTTCTGACTTTGGCCTGTATCCCGTGTAGCTCCTGGACTTTTCCAGCCCCTCAGCAGAGGAGGGGAAGGGCTTTGTCCAGTATCCACTGACTAGAATTGTACCTCTTAGTGAGGGGAGGTCATCTTCCCCCGTGCCCACTGTGTAAACCTCAACCATGGGAGCCCTATTGGGAGCTCCAGAGAAGCTTGGCAAACGCTATTGTTACTGCTGCCCATTCAGGGGCAGAAATTAGGGCATCCAAAAGCAAAGTGTCTTGTCTTGATTTGGGTTCTCCTGAAGCAGATCCTGAGACAGAATGTGAGTACACAGGGTGTTTTGGGAGGTGATCCCAGGAAACCCCTGTCAGAGATGGGAAAGTGAGACAGGGAGGGAAGGAAGGAAGCCAATAAAGGATATCAGGAAGGCAGATAGCCCTGTGGGCAGCTGGAGCCCCATCCTGCTGGGCAACTTTAGGAGAGAGTGTGGGACATGCTATGGTGCCAACTAGGGGGTGAAGAGCCATTCCTGGTTATGTCCTCCCCTGTTGCCCTGGCTGAAGACAGCTGTGGGGCCTTCAACTTTTTGGCAATCTAGTTTGCTAGGCATGCAGATGTTCTCAGTAGGCAACCTCGGATAGGCAGAGGTGAGTGTCAAGGGCCTGTGGGTGAGGCTCAGGTAGTGCTCCCTAAGGTCTCGTCAGAGTTTCGCCCAGCTCTGTGTCATTTGAGCGTCATCCTCATCATCCTTCCCTTTGGTGAGGTTAGAGATGATGAAGGTATGTGACATCACCTGTTAAGGTGGTGGAGGATGATAACAATGCCAATTAGGAACTAATGACAACTCCTCATCTCCCAGAAAGATTTAGAAATCAAATACTAAAGAGAAACTGAGCAAGATGAGCCCAAGAGGAAATGGCTTTGGATTGAGATCTCTCTCTCTTTTTTTTTTTTTTTTTTTTGGGTGCTGGGATCAAATTCAAGGCCTTGTACTTGCTAGTGGATAGAGATCTTGATTAAATTTGAGTTGAATCCTGGCGTGGTGGCACATGCCTATAATCCCAGCACATGGGAGGCTGAGGCAGGAAGATCACCACAAGTTCAAGGCCAACCTGGGCTAATTGTGAGTTCAAGAGCAGACTGAACTAAATAGTGAGACACTGTCTCAAAGTAAGTAAGTAAGTAAGTAAATAAATAAATAAATAAATAAAAATGAACAAATTTGAGTTGTGTAGCAATGGAGGCAAAACCTCGCTAGGCTGCACCAAATTGTTGGTCAGGTCACACCCAATGTGTGCCTAGACCTCAGGGAATAAAAATCACTTTTGTCTGAGCTCCAATTTTTGGTTTAATTATTACTCCCAGTAGGCAAAAACGGCCAGAGAAGAGAGACAAAGCTACTCAGGTAATGAAGGCTGTTTAGTGTTCAGCAGGAAGGAAGCACTAGGCAGAATGTGGGCAGTAACTCTCACTGCTTGGCATCCTGATCTCAGGCACTCTCCCTTCAATATGTAAGAGTTTCAGAGTGGAAAGGGAAAGGACTAAGAAAGGGACAGAAGTCTCTGTTCATTCTGCTTTTCCCTCATTCCCAGCCACCATGGCTACTGGCAGTAAATTTGGTAAATCTACTTGATGCTAATCTTGTTGGAAGAATTGACTGTGGGGATAATCAGATTTGAGTAAACTTGCACAATAGCCTGCAGAGGCTTCATCTGTCTTGATAGATACAGTCTTTAAAATGCCAGAGCCCAGATCTTGGGATGTGAGAGGAGATACACAGCTGGTGTTGGGAGTAATTTCAGAGTCCAAAGAGGTACACGGACTCACTCTTCTCTCTGCATCCCTGCTCTGGGCCTTCACACCACCCCCTGGTTTCAAAACCGATAAGGTCCTGTTGATTTATTGGACTAAGGGTGACCAGGATTGGCAAATAGGGGCATCTTAAATCACTCTTCGCCCTCCCAAATTTAACTGTTCAACAAGTTCTGTTCCATCAGGAGAGTGTCTGGCACATATCTATCAATAACAAAGGCAATTTTCATAATTACTATTCCAGATGATGCACAGAATGTTGTTCAAAGAGACATTTAAAGACAGTAAAATTTTAAATTTATTTGAGCAGATGTGATTAATGAATGAAGCAGGATCAAACCACTAGCAGTTCGGGCTCCACCAAAAGAGTGTGAGAGAAAACTTTTATAAGGTGCTCAGCAAACAAGACAAAGAAAACATTTGATTGGCTAAAGTGTGAAGTTCCTAGTTAGTGTCAGTTGGCAGTTTCTAATCAGTACAGTCTATCTGTGGCTAGGTGATAGTTTCTGATTGGTTAAACTTTTAGTTCTGATTGCCTGTATAGGACCCTAAGGCCCCAGGGCCATCTCAGCTTAATGGCTTCCAGTTAATTTCTTTAACCAGGTGCATAGCACACTGTGTTTGGCCTCAGGAAATGCTGAAAAATGTTACATATTATTATCAGGAAAAAGTTATTTTCAGCTTAAGTATATCCTGGTCTAGCGGACAGAAAAACTACAAGAGAAGGTGTAAGGAGCTCAGGTGGGCTGGAGGAGAAGAAAGAGCTCTGGGAGCATCTGGCATTGGAGCTGCTGATTCAAACAGGCCACGAACGGGAGTTGAGCTTTTACTAAGCAACCGTATAAGCAAGAGGCCAAATGAGGAAGAAGTCCGCATTCCTCCGACACGTGGGGACAGTCGAGGGTCGGGGGCTCGGCACTGACCTGGGGCCAGCGGTAGGCAGGTAGTGAAACATGGCGGGGTTTCCTAGGGTGGTGGGGTTCGTACAGGCTGTACTTTCTGTGAAAAAGAAGTGGGGTGTGGGGCCAGGGTGTGAAATGGCCTCAACCGATTGAAAAAAGACCCTAAGTGGAGAGGTGACCACAAACTAACTATGAAGAAAAACTAGGGACTTTCTGCCTAGCAGCACCCCAACTGCCCTGGATGTCCTTAGGATGGTCCGTCCTCATTGTCATATGCTTAAGCCTCCATCCATATGTACTGCATCTCATGCACATCATTAATTACTTATGAATGATGGGGAATCACGTGCACAATTCAAAATTGAAAGTAGAGTAGAGATAAATTATGAATATACAGGTGTAAGCTGTAGCATGCCCCAAAACAAAAAATATGGTGAAATAAAAGAAACCAGAAGAAAGGAACTCATCATTGCTCACACTCTGGTGATGGCCTGGCTTGCCTACAAGCCACTTCCTGCTTTGCGATAAACTCTTTCGCTTTGAAACCACTTCCTCACTTGTGCATGGTCTCTCATCGCTCGTGAGGTGGTCCAGGCGAATTCTTCCCCTTGGGTTACCAAGAACCAGGAAAAGCCCAGTGACATATACACTGGTAAAAGCCACAGCAGAAGGTCCTGGCAGTGTTAAGGACCTCAGGGCCAGAAGAGCTAGGGACGGGTGTGCGGGGCTAGAAATGGAAAAGTCCTGGGCGCCACATTAGTAGACAGAAGAATCTCCAAAGCCCCCCTTACCTGCATTAAGGAGCCCTGGGCAGAGGTACTGACGATAGAGAGGCTCGGGACACAGCCATCCAGGTGAAGAACATGATGTGCAGGGTCCTGGGACCTCGGCTACCGCCTCTGCCCTGCCATGCTAAGTCTAGGGGTGGAACGAGCAGTTTCCCCCCTAGACCTCAGAGAAGCTGCTGTCATGTCTGCGCAGCTGTGCAGCATGGTCACTGTGCATTGTCTGAATCAGGTGGGAGTGGGAGAAATACACACACACACACACACACACACACACACACACACACACAGATGGGTTACATGAAGAGGATTAGTTACTCAAAGATAGGCAGCAAGGGACGATGGAAGCCCAGAAGTCACCATGACCCAGTCCCACAAGACTCAGAACTCAGAGCTGCTCTGGGTGACGTGATCCTCTCTCATGCACCCTACTTGTGCTGCAAATGAGGAACCAAGTGGCAGCCCTTTTATGTACCTTAGGGATCACACACACACACACACACACACACACACACACACCCCTTAAAAACATTGAAGGTGCCCTGTTCTAGGGGGCACTGGAGCAGAGGCAGGCTCTTCTGGCCAGCTCTCTCGTCAGCTCATGAAGCTGATTCCCAGACATCCTGCGGTTATTCTTAAAAACTACAAGCAAGAAAAGGTGGGGACAACTTATTTGACTATGGTCAAGCCGGAAAATCCCACCTCAGGGTGTAACCAGGAGCCAGACATCTTGAAAGGTACATGAGGAAATGTCAGGCCAGTGTTTTCTATAAGACTGGGCCAGTGGATACGAGGTGAAGAACAGAAGCATGAATTACTTAGTTCGTGCTCTGAATTAGGAGTTCTAATCAGATTTGTAGATGAGATGGTTTAAGAGTTCAACTCTTCTTTTCAATAACTCTCCTTGACCCTTTCTCTTGGGATCCCAGTTGGTGTTACAGGGAGGAAAGGAAAAATGGAAACATAGCAACTATGTTTTCATCCTGAGTGATCACACCTGTTCCCAGGTTGGCAGTTACTGTGGGGTCACTGGCTAGGAGAGAGACACATTCTCGGTCATGTGAGGCTCTAGGGCTTCACACTGCTTAGCGGGACTGGAAGACAGCTCTGAGCAGTGCCCCAGAAGACCTGGGAAATGAGTTTTTAAGCAACTCTCTCCCCTTTGTCCTACAACCCTAGAAGATTGGAGAGATGCTTACTGAGTTCTTGTAATTTGCATTTCCAAATAATGTATGTGAAACCGTACATTTCGGCAATGCTCCATTAGCATATCGAAACAAATTGGCTTCCCGTCCCTACCATTAGATCACGCTCATTCTGACTCCAAGTCGCCCACTATGTTTATGGGAAAAGGAGGAAAACACTTGGAGGGAGGTAAAAGCAAGAGAAAAATAGAGCAGGAGGGACCTGGAGCTACAGGGTGTGTGTGTGTGTGGGGGGGGTGTGTGTGAGAGATTCTGTGTTGGATATAGAGAGATTTATATGGAAGAGTCTGCCAATAGGAAAACTACCTGGAAAAGAATTGAAAATTGGGTGGTGAACTGAATGATTTGATGATGTGTTTTCCTTCTCACCTCTCCTTCCACCCTCTTACCCATGAGGAAGAAGGGAAAACCAGAAAGCTACAGGAAGCAACCCAAATATAATCCCAACTGGTCAGTGAAGCACAGACCACCCCAGCAAGGCTGCAGAGTTCAGGCGTGAATGTGCAGTCAGCAAGTCCTGTGGGGTTCCAGGCCTCCAGACTGAAATGGTTGCTATGAGACATGGGTAGGAAGATGTCCTGTCCCCAGGAGGATGGGAAGAGACTTCGGGAAGCCCTGCCTACCCATACCACTATGCCTTGCCCCAGCATCCCAGGTCTCGCTCTGGTTGGATTTAGGATGTGTGGCTGTCCACAACGGGGGTCTAAGGAAACTAGCTGCAGGTAAGAGGAAGTCAAAGTTCAATTTTCAAACATTAAAAGATGACTCTCAAGTAAATATACACTGAGCATTTATTTAATTCATTAAGGAGGAAGCAGCCAGCACGGTAAAGCCATTTGAAAGAGGGATTTGTGATACTGTACATCTACCCAGAGAAAGAAAGATGGCTAAGTCAGCTATGAGACTTGGTGAATGCCCTGTGGAGCAATGCAACTGTCACTCTTTGGATTCATCTTTTCCACTGGACAGAAAAATATGTTTGCACCTCTACTAGAAAAAAGTTACTCACAACTTATCAATTGTCTGAAAGTTTGCATCTAACTTCATAGAGTGTAGTTCATAACTGTAAGGGAGAAAAAGTAGTATCTTTTCTGTACCTCCTACAAGATTCACAGCCGAGACCCTTATAATAATAAAAGACAGAAACAAGAGAAAAACACACAAATTTATCTAACCAAAGTTTCATGTGATATGGGTACCTTCATAAACAAAGCCCCAACCTGAGCATAGTGGTGCATGCCTGTAATCCCAGCACTTGGGAGGCTGAGGCAGGAGGATCATTGTGAGTTCGATGCTAGCCTAGACCACAGAGTGAGTTCAAGGCCAGCCTGTGCTACATAGTGAGACCATGTTTCAGCAAACAAACAAATAAGCAAACAAATAAACACAAAGCCCCAGAGATCCAAGGAAAACTTTTTTTATGTGTGGTATTGGGGACCAAACTCAGGGATGCTCTACAACTGAGCTACATCCCCAGCCTCTTTAAAAATTTCTTATTTTGAGACCGAATCTCATTAAGTTGCCTAGGCTAGGCTTGAACTTGCGAGCCTTCTTCCTTAGACTCCTGAGTAGCTGGGATTCTAGGTGCGCACCACTGCTCCTGGCAAAAACGGTGTGTTTATAAGCAGTTGTGGAGAAGCATGGCCAGAGGAAAGAGGCGAAGATCTAATGGTAATAAATGGGGCGGGGCCTTGGCCAAGCCTGTCTGTTCAGATTCTTCTTGGCTTTCTTTGATGTTTCATCTCTTTATCTGTCACGCAGGGGTCTCTGGGGGAGAAGGGAGTGAGCGGTCAGAGAGACCTTCCTGGTTCCGCTGTTTTCTCAGATGCTAAGGTGCCTTATTTTGGGGTAGCACTGCCTGCACCACACCGCATGTTACATCCAGGATGGGGTGAGGGGTGGTGGGCACAGGCAGCCCGCAGAGCCCCTTCTTTCCTTTGTAATCAGAGCAAGGCGCTAGAGTTCTAAGAGACGTGAGCAACCAAGGGACGCTATCACTTCTTTCCCTACTCTTGTTACTTGCCTGTACAAACCAATGTCTTACGCTGAAAACAAAAGCACTGAAGGAATGAGGCAGAGAAGACTACACATAGTTCCCTTTCCTTTCAGTCCTTCTTTGGTCATCACTGTAGATGGGACGCGCATATATCAAGAAGAGAACTGAGAACAGCTGAGTTAGTTTTGGTGCACCATTTCTACTGTTTTGATTAGAATGAAACATGGATGGAGGGCTGGGGATCTAGCTCAGTGGTTACAGTGCTTGCCTTACAAGCACAAGGCCCTGTGTTCGATCCCCAACACCAAAAAAAAAAAAAAAAAACCATGAATGGACACGAAAACTATACAATATAAATCGTGTCACTTTGGTGATTCTGCATGTGACTTAAATGCTCTTATATTTGCACTTAAACTGAACAATATAAAGATGAACAGTAAAACTAATATTAATACTTCAAATGTAATGTTATTTTTACTTAGGATGCCATCAAATAGCAAATAAACACTATAACAGATCAAGAGTGAAGCCGAGGAAGAAAGCAAAAGGCTTTATACTTGAGGGGTTTTTTTGTTTGTTTGTTTGAATTTGTTTGTTTTTGTTTTTGAGGCAGAGTCTTGCTGTGTAATTCAGGCTGGCCTTGAACTCACTATGCAGCCCAGGTTGGTCTTGAACTCAAGGTGATCCTCCTTCCTCAGCCTCCCAGGCGCTGGATTTACAGGCATGCACCACCATACCCAGCTTTATTTGAATACTTTTAACAACTCTTTTCCTGCTTTTTGAACCAGGAGTCTTGAATTTTCATTTTGTAATGGTTCCTACAAATTATGTGTCCACACCACTGATACATGTCAGACTGAAGATGTCATAGGCGTTTCTACCAAGGGGGAGCTTGGTTGTGATCTGATGAAGTCAGATGACCCTACCAGAGCTCTTTGGGGCTACCAGATACTAACTGTGGTCTCTTAATGGAATTACTTGACTCTGTAAAATAGGAAGGAGGACACACATCCTCCAGGATTAATGAGAAGATAAAATAGCAAAATATATCAAAGTTTTTCATACATACTATGTTTGTGTATTTATTTAAAGGCTGAAGTAAGAAGACTTCAAAGAGGAGGTGACATCGGTATTGAAGGGTGGGGAGAGTTGGGCTCACATGAAGGAAAGAATGAAGCACACTAGAATGTTCTAGCAGAGCAGTGACCTTGTCTGCCTTGGTCACTGCTGTACTCCTAGTATATAGAATGCTGCCCAAGCGAAGCAGGCATTAGACAAACATTTGTTGAAACAATGAAAGAACAATGGAACTATCAGGCAGGGATGCTTTTCTGTGGAGGCAGGACACTAGAGGGAGACGCAGATCCTTGAGGTGGAGACTCCTGTTCTTTGCTCCTTGAAGCAGCGTTCTCCCAAGCCCAGCACTGGGGCCCGGGCATATGGGAGAGCAGGTGTGGGCAGGGTCAGTACGTGGGGAGGGGCATCACCAGAGCAGATGGGATGCGCCTGGTGGCCAATGCTTTGCGCCCTTCCTAGGACGTTGGAGAACGGAGTCCTCAGAGCCCCTGGCCAGTTCTGTCACCAGGACCCAGAGCCCATTACTTCTCCAGCAAGCCCAGGACCCAGATCTGCTGATGGGAGGCAGCGACTTTTGAATACTTTCTGAACACCAGTAATCTGCCTGCTCACCTATAGACTGTTCCTCACTTGACAGTTTACCACACAGTAATGAGAGTGAGCATGTTCCCTTCTTATATCTTTCTCTTGTAAGTCTTTCTTGGGCTCATTTGTGACTTTTTTTTTTTTTTTTTTGAGATGGGGTCTTACTATGTTGCCCAGGCTGGTCTTGAACTCCTGGGCTCAAACAATCCTCCTGCCTTGGCCTGCTGGATAGTTGGGACTACAGGAATTAGGAAAACAAATATATAAAGAAAGAACCTTACATTCTGTTTTGGGGAAATGTATATGAAAGAATACTTACAAAATTTAAAAATTTCAAAAAGTGAAAAAATACTGTATAAATACCTAAAGTTATCTTTTAAAACAACAAACTCCCAGAGAACAAGAAGGGAAACTCAGGGAAAAAAATTAGAATAAGTATTAAAGTTGTGGATGAGACTAGGGAAAATGTCAAATTTTGAGAAAAAAATTTAAAAACGAAATAGTGTTCTATGCCTCCTAATGAAAACCATACTGAGGATCAATGTTAATGGCAGCGGCCAGTTCTGGTGAAACTGGGATCAAACAAGAATGCTCACATAGGGCTGTAGCAGCCCACATGGGTACAACCCTTTTCAAAACCAACATGTCCATATGTACTGAGTCATGAACTACTTTGTTCTTTGTCTCTGTATTTTGCTCTTTCTTCCATTTGATCCTGCCTTAAGAATGTTCTTATTTCTTATTGCCTTTTCCTGTTTATGGTTGAACATGGTCTGTTATATAAAATAAGAGGATAGGACCCTGTCTCAAAAAATAAAATAAAATAAGAGGATAAATAAAGAGGCTTCATATTCTAATAAGGGAGGGAAGATGTTAGACAAGTCCTAAAAAAGAGTAAAATCAATGAAGGACCAATGTGTGGTTTGGATGATGACACGAGGCTGGACAAGATGGAGGGGCTGAGTAGATGCTGTGAGAAGCACAGAGAAGTGGGTTCTCATGTGGGATGCAAGGGACAAGGGAAAGTGCCCTGGAAGCAATGGAGCCCATAAAAGGTTCCTAGGAAATGTTTTCTACTTGAACTACCCCACCACAGTCTTGAAGAACCATATATTCAAGACAGAAAAATTTAAAATACCATTCAGATGTTTAACACTGTGTTAATATCAAAAAACAGTCAGTCTTCTGTTTCTGTGGGTTCAACACCCATGGATTCTACCAACTGCAAATCAAAAATATTGGAGGGAAAATTGTCCCTATACTGAACAAGTACAGACTTTTTTCTCATTATTCCCTAAATAACACAATATAGCAACTATTTTCATGGCATTTACACTGTATTCAGTAAAAGTAATCTAACAATGATTTAAAGTATATGGGAGGGGACAGGTAGGTTTTATGCAAAAATGACACCATTTTGTATAAGGGACTTGAGCTTCCACGGAGTTTGGTATGCGGGGTAGGTCCTGGGATGAATCTCTCATGAATACTGAGGGACAACTTCTTTACAGTTTCTTAATTTCTTTAACATCAGCAGAGATATAAAATAAAGGTTAGACTGAGAGTTCTGGTGGGTTGATCTGCAAAGCTCCATGAGTTACCTTAAAGCCCATTCCTCCAACTCTTCCAAGGATTTTGTAAGCACCAAGCTCTCTGTTTTATACATCCTTGAAGCTTGAAATAAATATAGTAGTTTGTTTCCCGCACACACCTTGATTGATGAATTGTTTGAGAGCACAGGCCAAAGAGAGCAGCGCCAGAGACCCATGTGATGAACACATCATGCCAACAAGAAAAACCAGAGCTACTCATTGCTGTGAATTTCCCTCTCATATCAACAAAATCCTTCCCTCCCCCATCATTTAAGCCCATTTACTCCTCTGCTACCCTCTGTAGAAAGGCAGAGCTGGACGCTGAGGAATTATTATCTGCCAGAGAAAGCTGCATCTCAATCTGGCTTGTTTGTGCCTAGAATATGATAGCAGTGCTCCTGCTCACAAATTGGATGGTGGTGGGCAGCTCTCTGATGAGACATCCAGCAGTTTTGTTAGAAGCCAAAGTGAGATTAGATAACAACACTGGGCCACATCTTCCATCCATGCAAGATTTATTTCCTTAGGGAAAAAAACCTAGGAAGCCAAAACCTCCCACCTTGTTCCTTGAATTTAATTTCCCTTTGGCTAACACTGGGCAGCAAAATGTATTAATACCCATGATGGGTTATCAGCCTTCAATAAATAATGCTGCTTATTCTAATGTGCCTGGCATGAAATATTCAGAGGTATTAATGCATCTCAATTTAAATAGTCACCAGAGCTTTTGTCCAAATTGGTGGTGAGCTTAGATTCTATTACTTTTTTTTTTTTTTAACATATCAGATGTGGAGTGCAGACTGAAAGTTCCAGAAAGAGGGACCAGGAAACTGCACCTGTGCAGAAGGTGGGGAGCTATGCTGTGCAGGAATATATGATGAAAGGCATGGCCAGAACCTTCACCTGGAGTCAGAGACTCCTGGATCTCATCTCAAGTGTGGTACTGGCTGCCCCGAAGAACTCAGGGCTCATCTGGTCACCGGATTCCAGATCAGGCCATAATAGGATATCTTTTCCAGATCTTGATTGTAAGCACTTAAAATGCTTCCAGTCTTGGGAGGCCATATAAAGGAGCATGGGGTAGTGACTGTGTGAATGGGGACTGGGACTCAAATTACCAAGCATTAGGGCCTTCACAGGAAGCTGCAGACAGCTGGAGATCTGTGAAGACAGGACAGTTGTCCTGTCAGTAGAAAAATAGTTGACATGTCTATAAATCTTGTCTGCTGTGCCGTGGTCCTGACTGGCAGGTGGTGAGTGTGGGAAATATCTCAAGGGTGAGCTGACAGGAGGAGGTAAATCTATCCCCAGTGGGGCAGGAGTGCTTCCTACCATCCCTTTCTGTCTTAATTTTTAGGGGACTATATTAGAGGAATTTTTGGCGTGAGGAGTTCTCCTGACAGATGGCCTCGGATCCTCTACCCCTGGGGCCCCACACCCCTCCCAGATTGCGGATGTGTTCCGCCCTGATGTGCCCCAGATGAACTCCATTAAGAATTTAACCTGTGAGAGTTTAAAAGGAAGGATATGTCTGGGGTTCAGGGTCTGCTCGGGCTTGCCTGTGCCCCACCCCCCAAGGAAGGGAGAGCAGGATATTGATTTTCACTAAGGCCTCCGTGTGTTCTTCCCCTCTCTGACCAGAGATGGAATGGCCACAGGAGGCTTCGGGGATGGAATTACTCTTAGTTCCAGCTGAAAGCCTAAATATTTCCTCTCCTCTCTTTAGTGGGAATGCTGACGTCCCTCTCTCTGGTGCTCCTCCCATCCTTCATCAGCTCAGATCGCCCATGCTCTTTTGCTATGGCTTTCTTTTACTGCCATTTGGTAGCAACTCCAGTTTAGTCTCAGAGCTATAGACTGATCTGCTTTCCCTGACATGGCACCTTCCTCTAATGTTTGCTATACTCAGCCACTTCTCACTCTCAGAGGCCAGGAGTTGAGCATGGGAGAAAGGCCCAGCACTCAGACTGGCCTTAGGTAGTATGCAAATAATTCAGTTTATGTGCCAGTTATTCAACTGTCAGGTCTCAGCTTCAAACCCATCCTTCTAAACTGATTTCCTGTGCTGGGGTGACAACTTGAAAGCCACATTTCTGCTTTGGTAGTTGGCATCCTTTTAGGTTCTGCTAGTAGGGTCGACCAGAGGGGGACTGAAAGGTTGGGTAAGAAGGGATCCCCTTTTCCTGTTTTTCCTTCCTGTTGCTGTAACACATACAGCCCTGCTTCTTTACGGAGTAGACGCCGATCATTACAGTAGCAGCAGTGGTTTTCAATTTGCTTGGTCCTACATGCCTACCACTCCGCACATGCACCGTCTTCCTGAATCATTTCAGCCAGGTCGTGGATTCAGGTGCCATCAGTTCCCAGACTCTCAAATGTTTGTAGTTCTGACCCTTTCCTATAGTCCATATTTGAAACATTAAACATTTGAGTCTATAATAGGCATGTTTAATTTAACAAGGCCAAACATAATTCTTTATTTCTCCTCTTTCAAAGAGCCTTTTCCTCTTATCTTCTTCCTCTTTTTTTTTTTTTTTTTTTTTTTTTTTTTTTTTTTTTTTTTTTTTTTTGGTGCTGGGGATCGAACTCAGGGTCTTGTGCTTGCAAGGCAAGCACTCTAATCACTGAGCTAAATCCCCAGCCCCTTATCTTCTACTTCTTAATAAATGCTGCCACCATCCATCTGGCTACACAAGCCAAACATCCCTGGGTCATTCTAGATTCATCTTTTCCCCTCACAATCAGCAGGGGTCTTTCCCATCCAATCTGCTCGCAAGTCTCACCTGACTTTTCACTGTCTTCTCTACTTCACCCAAGGGGAAGTAACCATCAACTCAGAGTGAGTTGGGGGAAGAATTAGGAAAGCACTTTAAGATTTCTAGTATATTCAGTTATAGAATCTCAGAGCATAACTTTTTTCCCTAAACAAAAGGAAACTTGGGAAGAAAAATCTTGAGTATGAAGTGGAGGGACAGTGTGAGGGCACTCACAAGAAGCAGGTTGGAAGAGAACTAAAAACAGCAAGCTACCCTTTTTAATTACCTCTCTGCCATCCCATGTGCTCCCCCACCCCTACCTGTGCCTGATTGGGACTGTGTGCTGTGCTGGGGTGACAGCCCATAATTACCCATAATGACTTCATGTGGCTCAGCCCAGGTAGGAGCCCAGACACTTCAAGATAAATGGCTTTCTTCTTGTTTTATTCTGAGTGTGCTAGCTCCCTGCATGAATTGAAAGGCACTTATTAACACAAGTGCATTTGATAATTAGGTTGGTCCTGGTTTCATTAAACACTGATAAGCTTCCTGTTTTGGGGTCCAGATGAGAGAAGGAGCTAGAAAAATGAATTATCTTCCAAATGAGACTCCAGGCTGCAGGGAGGGCAAGTGGGCACTTCCCTCTCCTGCTCCTCTCCGGCTTCTCTCCCTTTTCCTGCTTCCCTCCCGCTCCTGCCCTGGAGCTCAGCAAGGGATGGGAGGAGGAGGCAGAGGCAGGTTCTCATGAGGCAAATGGAAGAGGCCTTTTTCCCCCTTCATGCCATTCACAAGCCTTGATTTTCATTTTTGCTAAGTGGGGCTTAGAATCAGAGAATATCAGAACTAGAAGTGAGCTCAGAGCCTGATGCTTACACTTCTGTCCTAACGAAGAGGAGCTGGGCACGGTGGCACACGCCTGTAATCCCAGCACTCCAAGATGATAAGGCAGAAGGATTATAAATTCAAACCTGGGCAACTTCGTGACTCAGTGAGATCTGTCTCAAAAATAACAAAGAAAAAGGGCTGAGGATGTAGCTCAGTGTGAAGGCCTTGGGTTCAATTCCCAGGAAGAGGGTAGTGGGGAAAAGAGGAGGCAAAGCTTTGGAGGCCCAGAAAACTTGCTCAAGATCACATAAACTTAGTTATGCCAAAGATAGGCTCAAACTCAGGTCTTTTTGTTGTTGTTGTTGTTACTTCAGGCTCAGTGATTCTCGAGGTACCTCACAGGATCATCAGAGGGACCAGAAGGTAGAAGAGAGGAGAGAAATTGGTGTGAAGAGAACAGCACCATGCAGAGGTGAGGGCTTCCTGTCTGTGTGGCGGCATCTGGAGGTCCGGGGTTCCAGCCCTCATGCACCAGGCAGGTGAGCATCCAGCAGAAGAACATGAACTCCGGAGTGTCGTCACCCGCCTGCTCACCTTGCAGGGCCCTGTGGAGCAGACGTGAGGTGAGAGGAGGCTTGTGGCAGTGCCTTGTGAAACACAGCAGGTCAAGCAGTCTAAGGCTGGCTGTGGGCTCGCTCCTGCCTCCGCTTCCCCACATCACTACCTGCGCTTTGTCCCAGATAGTGGGGTGCAGCTCCGAGTCCAGCAAGGCATGAACCTTGATCAGCATTGGCAACAGCCGCTTCTCCATTTGCTTTCTGAATTATTTATCCTGCCCTTCCCCATCCCACCCCAGACCATTTACAACATTAAGCCTTTAAATAGGCCTAGATCTTGGCTTGGGAGACAGCATTTCCGCATCATTTCTGCCAAGATGTCTTGGGGAAGGCACATGTCCATGCAGATTGATTTTCCCCTTGGCTGTGCCCTGTGGTTGCTGGCTCTGCCTGGATCCTAATTGGAGAACAGCCCTAGCCAGGGTGAAGCAGAGGCCCAGCCATTAGCCTACCCTGGACTCAGGTCCCAGCTGTGAGTTCTTCCATCCAGGCCTGCAGAGCGCTTGCTGAATATTTCATATCCTTTTTTCAGCTCGCTGATGGCAGTCTTGGGGCTGAAAGGCTTCCCAGGAGGTCACTTTGTTCCTTCCCCTGGTCCCAGGCTAGGGAACAGGTCATCTGGTGTGGACAGATGGCAGTCCTTAACTGAGGCTCACCCTGCTCTCTTCCCTTCTGCTCAGGAATTAAATCCCAGAGCATAGCACTTCAGTTGTCTTCAGCAGCAGTTGTGTGGGCTACCTGGAAGCTGCTGGCTGTTACAGACGCCAAAGGAACAGCCCCAGGAGAGAGGGGGAGCCACAATGGGGTGGGGGTGGGAATGCCAGAGGAGGAAAAGTCCTTGGGTGGCAGGACCCAGAGGACGAACTGTTCTGCTATGTGAGGCTCAGGAGAGTCCAGCCAAGCCTAAGGAAGTCTTGCCTGCTTCTGTGCATCTCATCTGTACCTGCTTGTTTGTTTGGAGGTCCTGTCTCCTGGACAAGCCAACACCTTGCCCTCCTCTCTGCCTACTGCCTCAACTCTGGGCCAAGTCTATAGAAATACATCTGGCTCCAAGCAGCGCCTGGAAGAAAACACTCTTTTCCTCTATTCCTTCAGCCTCCCCACTCATTCTGCTCTTCTGGGTATCTCTCAGCTTGTATTAGTTTTCTGTCACTACAACAAAGTACCTGAGGTTGGATACTTTATAAAGAAAAGAGGTTTATTTAGCTCAGTTTTGGAGGCTGAAAGTCCAAGATTGGGTGGCTGCAATTCTTTGGCCTCTAGTAAAGGCCCTCCTGGCTACATTGTAACATAGAGGATAGCATCATGGCAGGGCAGGGTGGAGGTGGCCAGATCACATGGCCAGACAGAAAGCCAGACAGACCAGGGAGCGGTCAAGCTTGCCTTTTCCCAACAACCCTCTCACAGTCCCCTGAGAACTACTTTAATCTCTTCTGAGGGCAGCACCTCTAATAACCTAACAACTTTCCACAAAGCCCCACCATCTCCTAACATCACCACACCAGGAACCAAAATTCCAGCACTGGAACCTTTGGGGAACAAACCACATCCAGACCATAGCACAGCCTCCCGAGCCCCTGAAGTCGCCCTTCCCTGCCTGCAGCCCACTCATATTCCTTCCCTAACCGGAAATGGCCAGCCTCAGTTGGTGTCACTACATGCATCCAGTGCTGCTGCTGCCCACCTTGTGCCCCTCCTTCTTTTGCTGTGCTCCAAGCTAGAGGTGACACCGTGAAGTTTGCAGGCACCTCCATCCTGATTCCTTATCACCACAGGGATGTTCTCCCACAGGGCTGACTACACTCTCATGCAGTAGAAATCTGCGCCCTTCTCATTTCTTCCTGAGCAGAATTTTGGCAGTGTCTCACATGGAAAAGTAGCTTCCTTTCTTTTCTCTGAGATTCAGGGAGATTAAATGACTTACCTGAGCTCACAGGCATGTGTCATAGCTGGTGCCCAGGAACCCAGGTCCACCTCACTCCCTGCACAGCCCACCACCCCATCCCAGGAGGAGACTGCCCCTGCCCCCATTTTCTCTTCTCATGTAGTGGTGAGGCTGGCGAAGGCTCTGGGGATCAGGGAGTCCGATGTAGCTGCCAGCGCAGAAGAGGTGCTCTCAGCTCTGTTCTTTTGCCAGTGGCTCCCTGGGCCTCCTGTGCTCTTCTGTAGGTCAAGAGGGCAACCTTCATCTTTTGGGGCTGCAGAAGTTGGGTTTTCTGACTCTGATACTCCACATGGAGGGCACATCAGAAAGCCAAGACACACAGGTTATGGTACAGGTCCCAGACCCCAGGACCTGACTTCTCATCCAGGAATCAGCCCTACAGAAAGTGGGGTACCCCTTGTCCACCACCCCAGACTGCAGGTTAGGTGTGGAGCAAGGTAGGACCATTATCTCAGAGCTGAAGGAAGGCTGATTCCTGTTCCCCAACTTCACTGGAGCTCTTCCCAAGGTATTTCTTGAGCCTGGTGACCTCTGGCCTGCTGTCTTAATTACTTTCTCCTTCCTGGGACAAAATACCTGACACTCACAAGTTAAAGGACTAGATGTTTATTTTGGCTCATAGTTTGTAGAGGTTTCAGTCCACAGTCGGCTGGTTCCAAGGCAGGGCGGCATGGCAGAGGCACATGGCAGAGAAAAAACAGGTCATGGCATGGCAGGCAGGAAACAGTGAGCCATTGAGGGAGGATATTGTATATATATAACCTCCCTAACCTCCCTCTCCGCACCAGGCTTCACTTCCCAACATCACACCCAGCTATACACACATCATTGGACTAACCTGGCATCATACACCCCTGATCCAGTCAGCTCCTCAAAGCCCCACCTATGAGCACACGAGGTTTTGTGAAGGGACATCTAGTTATAAGCCATAACCTGCCTTCAGATCTCAGTGCAGAAGCCACTTTGAGCTTCCCCTGGCCTCTCAGAGCAGATGGGATGACCTGTCCACCTCCTACTCCCTACCCTGCAGCCCATGCTGGTCCTTTGGGGCACACACCAGGAGTGGGAGTTGACCTTTATCTCTGCTTCCCTTATTAGTGTCTCACCTCCAGGCACTTGGCAAGAAAGAGTAGTGCTGCCAGATGTGTCTCCCAGACAAGGAGAAACTCTGCAAGTAGTGGGAGTTCAGCAAATAGTTTTTGAACAGGTAAATAATGCTCTGAGTCTGGGGGAGAGATGGGCAGTGTCTCCAGGGGGCTGTGACCATGGCCTCAGTGAAGGTCTAGGGTTGGGGGCCAAGATCCTCGTGTGGCCCTCAGCTTCCCCGTCTTCACAGGGTTGGGTGGTTGATGAGCCTGGCTGGCCAGGCAGGGGCAGGAACCTTGCATGACAGGACAGTGCCACCTAGCTGTGGCTGAAGCCAGAGCCACAACAGGAGCCCAGAGCCAGCTTGATCAGAGGGACATCATCCCAGGAGGCTCCAGCCACTCAATCATTCCTTAGTGTACCAGCTGTCTTTCCTGCCATGCAGGGGGTGACACCATCTGAGCCTCACTGGTCCCCAGCACGGGACCCAAGCTGACGTAAGGGGCACCCAGAGTCAAGCTAGTGATGCCCTTGGAAAAGCTCCAGGAGGGGAGCCCACCAGTAGCCAGTCTTACAGAGGCAGGGAGCCCAGGCAAGTGGGTGACCGCCCTGCTGTGTGCTGATGTCTCCATCCAGAGCACAGATTAGAACTTTGAGTGTGGGACAAGCGTGTGTCCTCAGGACTGCTGGGGCTGCAGGTAGCCAGGACCCTGCTCACATTCTCCCTCTGGACCCGGCCTGCCCTGAAGGCAAAGGCAGCATCCCACATCCCTCACAGCCTGGCACAGGCCTGACACCCACAGAGCCTTGTTCTATGGCTCTGCCTGGCAGAGGCTGAACAGTGTTCGAAGAACTTGCAGCAGTCAGAGCTGTGCTGGGGGAAGGTGAGTCCCCCCCCCCCGCCAGTGTGCAAGCCCAGGCCCCACAGTTGGGTCAGGTGGCTAACCTGGAGCTGCTATACTGGGAGGGACCCTCCCAGCCTCAACACTTTCTGAGGGGCCTTAACTTGATGATTCTATGCAATGTAAATTGCTTCCATAGCATTTGCACACTGTTCAATTTTAATCTGCTTCCCAAACTGAGATCTTCAAGAAGCAAACTCTGAGATGGGGATAAGGCTTCAGGACATTTGTTAGGGACAATCACTGGATAGCAGATGGTCACAAGTGGGCAGAGGGAGTAGCTGAGCTGCACTGCAATCTGCACCACAACCCCAGCTGACCGCAGGGAGCTCAGGAGATGGGATGATTCACTTGTCCCAAATCAGGGTGAATCTTTATACTCCATGTCGATCTGTTGTAGGGAACAGGATGGCCTGGGAAGGAAGTGTGGCTCGAGACAGTCCTGGAAGGGCTTCTGGACTCCCTCAGACTGTGTTCTGCATTCCTGGAGAGGGTCCGGGCTGGAGTGCATCAGCCTTTACCACTCGTCCGGTAGTGACATTGCAGGTGGCAAGGGACGAGGTAGGGAAGGCCTTTTTTGGGCAGGGGATGCTGTCCTGAGTTTCTGAATCCCTGCAGTTAGCAATTCCCTAAAGTCTGAGGGCCAGAGTCCTGGAACGATGGTCTGCTCCCTCTACCTTCCTCCTCTCTACCTCCCAGCAAGGTCCAGGCTGAAGGTCTGGAGAGACAGTGGGAGCGGGACACTGCCCAGGTACTAGGAGCCCTCACCTTAACCGCCAACAATTACATCTGAAAAGACCAGCTCATTCTTAGTCCTATTGTGGAAGGACCTTAATTAAAATTTAAACTCATATTTCTCTTTTTCTTTTCAAAATTTCCATGGTAAGTAATTAACTTTTCTGTAGGTAAGCAATCAATTAATGCTCTGTTAATGATCATGGAGATCAGAGCACTGTGATTTGCTCGTTTCCTTCATTTCTTCCAATTTTCCAAAAGATCTAGCCTCAGCGGAGGAGGAAATGGGGAAAGAAAGACACCACAGTTTGCCATGTGCAACAAGCTTCTGTATTAGGACCACCTTGAAGACCTCAGAACATGAACACCTTACCACAGGGAGGGGGTACGTTGTCTCCCCCGGACCCACAGCAGCAGCCAGGTAAAGGATACCCGAGTGAACCCTCCTCAGGAGGTGCTTGCCAGGTACTTCCCCAGGCACAAACCATGAGCTCAGCTGGGATCCTGGTGTGGGGCCACTGTACCCATCAGCATCCGTCCTCTCTCAGGCCCAAGTCTACTTCCTCTTTCCCTGTAACCACCACCACCATATGCCTCTGAAGAGGGGATGTGGATCAACAGGATTTTGTACAAGTTGCATGTGAGCGTGTAAATCAGTACAACCACTCTAAGAAAACAAAGCAAAGCAAATTTGACATCACTTCTTCAGCAGAGACAAAGTACCAGACACCCACAACTTAACAGAGAAATTTGTTTTGGCTCACATTTTAGAAGTTTCAGTCCTTGCACGGTTGGCAGCATGGTGGAAGGGCCTGGACATTGAGGAATGCTGCTCACATCATGGTAGCCGGAAAGTGGACAGTGCAAAGAACAAGCCAGGGAGAGAGATACACCCTACCAGCTCACACCTCAGTGACCCCTCTTCCCACCAGACTCATCTCCTAACATCACATTTAACTATAGCACCCCCATGATTCACCCACCTTTTAAAAGCCCTGCCTATGAGCACATTAGGCTTTGGGGGGACATCTAGATATAAATCATAACATTGTCCTTATGTAAACATGGAGAATCTTGTATATATGTCCCAGGAGGCAAGTGCTAACGGTACAAGCATCATTGTTTCAATGGCAAAGTTGTTTTGGGGGAAGCCATTGCCACATCTGCCCCAGTGGCAAGAAATTTCGGCCTTCTGCCCCTGGACAGCTCTGTGAGAGCCTTGCCATTGGATAATTCGGTCCTGACCAGCATCTTGGCAGTGACTTCCTCAGACCCTGAGCTGCAGTCACCCAGCTGAGCTGTTCCAAGAGTTCTGGCCCATAGCAACTAGGTGAGATGATAGATGTTTGCTATTTCATGCTGCTTTATGTTGGGAGCAACTTGTTACATAACTAATACATAATCTTTGATATTCACAGATGCTGAATTTTAAGTAAGAAAATATTCAGAGTTAATAGGAAGAAGGGAATCTAGGTTGGAGGGAGGCCAGGTGGAAGGAGTGGTGGTGGAGCCCTGACATTAGGTGCAGGCAGCTTTGGGGGGAGGCACCTCCCATTACATAAAGCCAGGAATTCCTATAAAGAACAGGAATGCAAAACTAAACAAATGTATTATTTAACAGATGTACCTATGTGGTACAGAAGGGGAAGAGGGGGAGCTGGAATCCTGACAGAGGCTTCAGGGCAGCCCCACACCCTGAGGGTGCCCCACACTGCCACATCTGGGCTGTGAACCAGTCAGGGGAATGAAGATCAGGAGGCCTTCTGGGGAGGCAAGGTGGGAAGGGATCTTCTTGTGCCCATGAACTGGAACCTTTCTCCAGCTTTCTTGGAGATCACTGTGAGGTCCCTCTGGCCACTGCAGACAGCTGCCTTTCAGGCCCTGAGGTCAGGGCTGTCTGGGGGTGCTTGGTAGTGTGGCTTGATTATATGGTGATATGTGTGTTGAGGGACTCTGGAAAGTCTTTCAGTTGCGCATTATGGGAGCCTGCAGACCCTTCCTGCTCAGAGGAGGAGAGGGCAGGTGCAGAGAAATTGCCAGCAGCTTTTTTCTTCTCTCTTTCCCAACCCTGGAGCTTCTGTACTCTACCAGCAAAAAACTTTCCAGTTCAGTAGGACTGGAGAAGCCTCCTTGGTTTCTGGTACATTGGTTCCTGCACAACTGTGGAAGAGTTGAATTATACGCAGGCCTTGGGGTTGAGGAGATTGGGGCTCAGAACAAAATACCCCAAAGTAACATTTTGACATGCCTTTTTTTTTTTTTTTTTTGTGCCAGCGATTGAACTCAGGGTCTTGCACTTGCTAGGCAAGCACTCTAACCAATGAGCAAAATCCCCAGCCCCACGGCTGAGTACTTTAATCTGAAGCACACAGGAAGGATCTCAGAAGTTCTCTTTCTGATTTCTGCTCTGTTTCTTGCTTTTTCCTTCTCCCCTGAAGCTTTTCATAGAAACCAGAATTCCTCTTGCTCAAGGCAGGTCACTGAAACCAGACCCCCTCTCCCCCAAAGCAAAGCATAAAATCTTGAAAGGTCACTCTTCCCTCTCCTTCTCCCCTGAAAACCTCATTCCAGAGGAGCATACGGGGAGGAAGGAAAGCTACACATGAAGGTCAAAGAACCAGAAGAGGCAGGCCTTGTTGTGTTTCCCCTTTAATCTGTCACATTAGATCATAACTTTTTGTCCAGACACATTTCTGTACAGCTGTCCATTCTTCATCAAATCTAAGCATAACATTTCCCCTAGGTCTTCTGTCTTTGTTATAGGAATGTCAGCCCAATCTTTATGATGACCAAGGGAAGGTCTCCCACCTTTCTGCCCCTACAGGAAGGCTTTCTTTGTGTCAGGGGCAGGGAACCTGTGAGAGGGCTTGTTTGTTCGCAGCTGTATCTTCTAGTGCCAGCACAGGCACGAAACAATAACAGCAGAATATGAACTGCAGCCCAGCGTATTCAACATGTGCTATTCCCGGATGAGAACTGTCCAGGCACCCTCCAGGCACAACAGATCAATCCTCATTGGCCAAGGAGCCCTGGAATCCGCCCCCACCTATTTCCTGTCCTTCTGAGGCAGAAAGCTAAAAGCAGCATTTTCCAGACCAACTCCTTCCGGAGTGACAGTGCAGATGGGATCCACCATTTAAACCCTCATGGGAGACTGGGAAGGTGGAAGAGGGGCAAGGCCACCTTCCTGCTGCTCTGGCTCATTTCTTCTGGCAAGCAGAGCCTGCAGATGCGCACTTTTTCCTGCACAGTGTCACGTGTCCAGTCCCCCTTCCCTGGGGAGGCAGGGGCAGTCCACAGCAGCAGTGAGGCCCCGCCTGCTCCCCGGATCACAGCTCTGTTGGCAGAGCCTGGGACTCAGCAGTGCCAGTGGCAGCCTCGGGCGCCTCCTTTCCTTTCCTGCTCAGAGCCAGCGGACCCTCCCTCTGAGACTCAGCCTCCCCAACTCCACTCCTACCAGCCACTCCAGCATCCCATAAGCACCTAAACCTTGTCTCATATCACTTTCTTCTCAAAACACCTCGAGTGGCTCCTTTGTCCTGGCGGAACTCTGCTGACGTGCAATTAATTATCCTTAATTTGCAGATGATGAAACTGAGTCACAAAGCCACTCAGCCAGTGAGTGGAGTCCAGCTTTGAACCCAGGATTTTCTCAGCCCAGTACTCACTGCCTCTGGGAATGTGTGATACTGGATGCCAGGAGAGGGAGGGCTTCGGTGCTTGCGGGCAGAGGCTGGGCTGCCGCTCACAGATTGGTCCTCAGGCGCCTGCCCCTTTCTGAGCCACTCAACTTCCCCGGGGAGTCTCAGAGACTGGGCTGATCTGGATGGGACCAGTGGGGCAGCCAGGCTGCCTGGGAGAGCGAGGCCAGTATTTGCCAACCTACATAAGTGGCCAGTGATCACTGCAAAATGGAAAGAGAGGAGTGCCGAGGTGGGTATCCCCAGGCCTGTGGGTGACATTCACTAGGTCTCCTCAGCAACCCAGAGAAAAAAAGGTCTTGGAGGGTGTGACAGGCACTGTCAGAGCTTGCCCTCACCTGAGGCTGTACTCCAGGTCACCAACTGGGACTTGCAGAAAGCCTACTAGTCCCCTGGACTGGGACATTCCTTCCCACCTGCTGCACACATGCTCTCCTAGGCTGCTGAACTACAGCTGTGTGGTGAGAAAAGCAAATAAAAGTAGCTGGTTGATGCTATAGATGTTCAAATGACACCAGACTTGGGCTGACTACATCTGAGGACTCCAAGCAGAGCAGCCAAGTGGGCCAGTACCTGCCCGGTCAGATCTATCTCTGGAGTCTTTAGTCATTTATTCCTATGCATTCAGATATTGGAGTGCCACCACATACTGCACCCTTGGCAACAGGCTAGAGATAGAATATTCAGGTTCTCAAGGTCCCCTCCTCATAGAGCGTACATTCCAAATTAGAATGCAATTTTGTTTCCTTGTTGACCTGTTCCTCTTTCTCCACATTATCTCCAGTAGGTGAGTTCCCCACCCCCCACTCACTTTAGAGCTGCTCCCCTAGCCTCCTGATTACCTTTGATCATTAGGACCTTAATCCCAGGAGATTTGGGCTCAGGGAACAAAGCTATTCCCAGCAGCTCTATGTGGGAATTGCTAGTCCCATTTTGCAGATGGAGAGAAGGCTTAGAGAGGCTTACTGAGGCTTAGTAACTTCTGCTGGCACTAAGAGCTGGATTTTTTTTTTTTTTTTTTTTTTTTTTTTTTTTTTGTGGTGCCGGGGATTGAACTCAGGGCCTTGTACTTGCAAGGCAAGCACTCTAATCACTGAGCTAAATCCCCAGCCCTAAGAGCTGGATTTTAATATCACAGTTCCTCATGGTTTTCTGCCTCCTCTTCCTTCTAAAGAGAACCTATGCCCAAGGTCCCTTTATTCATTGTTAATAACGAAACTTCTGATGTTTCCCTCACTGTACTGCAGGATGTTAGTATTATGAAAATGCCATTAACACGACTTGAAAACACTAACTGTGTACTTTCATACTTACTCTTCACAATTATATTGTGCTTATTTTATCAATGATACTCAAAGACGTTAGCAAACTTGCTCAAGAATACACTTCTTAAAAAAAAAAAAAAAAAAAAGAATACACTTCTAGACCATTTTGGCCCTCCTGAGATTAGGTTATCCATCTTGTCATGTGCTGCACTGTCATGGCGCTTACTACAGTCACTCCTGTTACACCACATGCTGCATTTAGCTCACTGCCATAGCCTTCTTAGCCACCACAGTCAGGGACATAGAAGATCCTTCTCCAAAATACCATTTAGATGAAAGAATAAAGGCTAATCCTGTATCTACTGCCACATCCCCCAAACTTGTTTCCTTATGACGTATTCTTCCAACTTCCCAACTAGAAGTAGAGTCTATACAATGCAAGCAGTTGTACTTTGTTCCTGCTCAACCCTCTCTGCCTAGAGCAGTGCTTAGAATTGCACATTGCGAGTATGGAAAAGAAAGCTTCCCCTCTCAGCCAACATTACCACCCTATCTTTTTATGACATCACAGTATTGTTTCCCAATGCTGATCGCACATGAGATAATGCTCCAAAACAACTACAAGGCTGGGACCTAGTGACCATGAACCTCTGGCATCCTGAGCTAAACCTTCGCTTGCAGCTCAGCTGACTGATGCTCAGGAGTACACAGGAACACTGCCTCAGAGACACCTGCCTGAGAAACAAGGCCCTGACAGCTGGCCTAGGGGGCCTGCAGGCACTGTGGTCCACAGCTTTAGTGCAGTCTCAGCAAGAGCAGGCCTAGAGAGCCAGGTGTGGCCTGTAATCTCAGCACTCAGGAAGGTGAGAAAGGACTGTAGAGTTTGAAGCCAGTCGGAGGCAGATGGTGAGTTCAAGACGGACCTGGATGGCATAGTGAAACTGTCTCAGAAAACACAAAACAAAAAAATTCACAGCTGGACACTACTATGTTTTTGAGTGCCACACCAAGGTCACCTACCTCTCACCAGAGTACAACTCTTGGAGAAGCAGAAAAAATAACCTGCTTACTATAATAGGTAGCTTCATTTTCTTAGGAGACAAATGTCTCTGATCAGAAGTTTTCTTTTTCAAACCAATTCATTTTTCTTCCACTATTAATAAGGAAATAGTCACATTCACATTAAGGAAAACTGGAATATAGGAAAAAAGTCATTATTCCAGGGTTTTGGGGTGCTGGAGTCTCCTTCTGGAGGGGGTTTCTGGTTCTTTCTGTCCTAAGCAAAGAACTGATCAAGACAGGTGCAAATTTAAAGACAGGAAAAGAAACGGGCTCTGCAGAGCAAGTTTGGACCAAGTAAAAGAAAGGAAGTACACTCTACAGCATGAGGGCCAGCCACCATGTAAGAGCAAGACACAGTGGCAAAAGCTCAATGTGGACTGTCCTTTTTGTATCACTCACTCCTCAGGATGTCAGGTCTAGGCCATCCTATTGAAACCTGTTTGACTTCTTGGAAGCAAGAAGTCCAGGTGCAGGGCTTTGGGAACTGTTCTGTGCATGTGTTCTGGAATTTTGTAAATAACAGGTCATTCCTACTTCCCCAGTCAGCTTTGCCACACCCTGATTTCCTATCTCGTTTGGAATTTCCTGTGTATTTCCTTCCCTTTTCTCCCTGAGAGTGTATTATATATACTGATCTAACTAGTTGGTGTTCTGCTTTTCTTCATTTACTATTCTATCAGGATTTAACATAGGGATCTTTCTTTACCATTAAATTGCATAACCATCTATTTAAATTCACTACCACACACTTAAGGATTTTCGAGTATCCTATTCATTTCACTGTCAGATATGCAGCAGTCATGGCTGTTAGGAGGTCTAGTCCTCTCCGATGTTGTATGACCATTATTGCCAGTGAGTCTACCTGGTCTTGGAGGAAGGCAATACTCTGGGCAAGTTGCTCTAGTTTGTCTGTCAAGTTCTTAGGTGGCTGTTGATGACAGGAGAAAGATGTGATTAGTTTCAGAGTGTCATTTAGGTAGTCACTCTTTATTATCTCTATTAGAGGCAATTCTTGAATAACCCAGGATGATACCAGAAAGAACAGAAAAGACCTAAAAGATGTCATGTTGTAACTTGGAATAAGAACCTTAAGTGTAGTAGTATATTTACGCAGTTTACTTAGGGAGAGTAAGCTCTTTTAATTATCTGGTTCACCAGAGTGGTTGGTGTTTTCTTAGAAGCTTGAGATCGTCTGTTGGTTCACAGATGTATGAAGTTCGTGGTCCTTCTTCGTCTTCTGGTGTCTCAGGCGGCTTGAGTTTTACCCTAGAGTGGTGAATCCAACTATCTGTTCCCTGTACCTTAATGGCAGAAGGAGTGGTTAGTAGAGTTGTGAAAAGGGCCTTTCCATTTGGTTAAAAGTTGGTCTTGTGGTCCACCCACTTTCCAGGTCTTCATTAGGGCCTGGTCACCAGGTGGACTCTGGGTTGACAATTACTGTTAGTCCCTGGGAGCAGAAGAATCTTGTTTCCATATTCCTGGAGGGCCTGTTGGAATGTCCCTAGATGGGCTATATGATGAAGGAGTTGGGAGGTTTCAGTATCAGTGAGTAGATCAGAGGTTAAAAATGGCGTCCCATAAAGTATCTCAAATGGGTTGAGATTAAGTTTGCACTTGGGAGCTGCCCGAAGTCTCATTAAGGCAATTGGAAGATCTAGCCACTTATGTTGAGTCTCTTGACACAGCTTGGCTAAGGTTCGTTTAAGAGTTTGATTAGCTTTCTCGACTTTTCCCAGTGATTGGGGTCTCCATGCAGTGTGGAGATAATATTTAATTCCCAATTCCTTGGCAACTCCCTGTGTAATTTGGGATGTGAAGGAAGGTCCATTATCACTCTGGATAGATCTAGGCAATCCGAACCTAGGGATTATTTCCTTAAGGAGAACCATTATCACTTCTAGAGCTTGTTCTGACCTGGTAGGGCAGGCCTCTATCCACCCAGTAAAGGTATCAATGCACAACAGGCAGTGTGTATATCCCTTGCATATAGGCATATGGATGAAGTCCACTTGCCAATCCTCCCCAGGGGAGGACCCACGCCTTTGTACTCATTCAAGGAATGGGGGAGGATGAGCCTGTGGGTTATGGTGGGTGCAGACAGGGTATGCCTTACAGACCTGGGCAACAACATTGTGGATTTCAAGCCCTCTAAAGAGTCTACATGCCATAGCGGTGGTGGGCATCTCGCCCTCGGTGGAGGGCTTCATGTAGGGACTTAATAACTTTCCACTGTAGCCATTATAACAAGGGTAGTCGGGGTCCCACATACCACCATCGGCCCTTCTGAGTTCCTCCCTCACTATGAATCATTTGAAGCTCTTCTGTAGAATACTCTGGTTTTAAATCTAGATCTTGAAATGGGATTATGGGTAGAGCTATCTCATTAGTAGCTCTGAGGCCTTATACTAGGTGATATTCTCTTAACAGCTTGACTACTGGCAAAATAGGCATATTACATGGGGACTGGCACGGCACCAGTAATCCTGTAGCCAGAAATCTATCAATAATAGGTTTTAATCCCAGTCTAGCTTCTTTCTTAAGGAAATATTGTCTTCTGTGAGGATACAGATTAGGATCTTTAGCTGAATAATTCTTGGAGTGGCTTTGACAGTGCTCTCCAGGGTGCCATCATACCGTGCTTGAGGCTCTACTCCTGGCAGAGATACTAGGCTCCATGGAGTCAGGCTGTCTGAGTCCCCAGCAACTAGGACATGGGTTGCCAGAGGTTTGAGTATAAGAGTGGCCCAGAGTAGGAAGAGTATATCTCTTCCAATTATTGGAGTGGGCACTCTGGTATCACCATAAAGGCAGCTTGAAAAAGGAAATCTTCCAAATGGCAATTCAGAGAGAGTAGGAGTAAAGAAAGCTGTCTGGGTAACTCCCTCTAGGCCCACAACAACTTTGGGATGGGATGAAAGCTCACTCCAATAAGAAACCAGAATCGAATAAGTCACACCAGTATCACAAAGAAATGTAATTTGCCCGCTACATCTAAAGTTACCTGAGGCTCCTGTGGAGTCATTATGACACTCTTGTGAGGAAGACTTGTAGGCTGCCTTGGGCACCATCACTACTTACTGTCTGGACCTTCCTCCCTGGCCACCATGGTGAGAGATGTCTTCATCCCTCTCTGGGAACAAGGGCAGTCTTTCTTCCAATGCCAAGGGTCTTCTCCGGTGTTCTGACAGGTCCAACAGGGGTTAGGTGGTTTCCAAGGGCATTCCTTTGCCTGGTGCCCTATTTGCTTGCACTTGAAGGACTCTGCCTTGTTCTCATTACTCTTTGGATTATCTTGGATCCCCTTAGAGTTGTGGGCTTTGTCATGAGCTTTATCAAATAGCGCGAGCATGGCTCTAGCCTGTCTCTTCTCCTTATCCAGTTCTTGTTTGTTTTCTACTTCATCACGATTATTGAACACCAAATAAGCTTCACTGAACAATTGGCTTATTTCGGTTTGTGGGCCTGGCTGGAGTTTTTGGAGCTTCTTTCTAATATCTGGAGTCCACTGACTAATAAAGTACTGCTTTAGGATAATCTGACCCTGTTCAAACTCAGGGTTTAGATTAGTATATTTGGGCTGGGGATTTAGCTCAGCGGTTAGAGTGCCTGTCTTGCAAGCATAAGGCCCCAAGTTCGATCCCCAGCTCCAAAAAAAAAGAAAAAAAGGATAGATTAGTATATTTACAAAGGGCCTCTTCAAGCTGGAATTGAAAGGTGACTGGGTTCTCAATGGGGCCCTGATTAACAGACCTGAGCTTACTGTAGTTCACTGGCTTGGGCATCCCTTGTTGCATACCAGCTAAAATGGCCTTGATGTATAACTTTCATTTCACCTCTCTGGTCCCTGTATTATAATCCCATTCAGGGCCTTCCTGAGACCCAAATAACAGTTGGCTGGTTATCAGAGAGTGAAGCTGCAAAGGCTTCATCATTGGCCTACTTTGCAGCCCTTATAATCGTTTTCCTTTCTAGCGCTGTGCAACAAGAGACAAGAATGAACTGGACATCTTGCTGGGTCAGATCAAAAGCCATTACTAGGGTTTGGAAACTGTCATCAAACTTTTCAGGGTCCTCAGAAAATCTGCCCAATTCTTCTTTGCACCACTGAATGTCTATAACTGAAAAAGGAACTAGCATTCTGTGGACTGTGCCATCATTGCCTGCCACTTCTTGAAGAGGTAGAGCAGTGGTGGGCTTAGATGTAGAGTTCCCTGAGTCTAAGGCCCCATGGTATGTAGCCCCAGACCTAGTATTGGGTGAACTCAGGACATGGTCTTTACCTCCGAAGGGTACTGACTGAGCAGGCTGCTGAGGAGGTAGCCTGTGTGGAGGAGGGGCTGATAGGAGGGAGTCCTCTGCAGCATCTGCTTCTAAGGACTGATGACTTCTAGGGTGCAGATAAGGCCTCTGGAAAAGGGCCATAAAGACTTGAACATAAGGCATCTCGGACCACTTGTCATGTTCCTTACGATAAAGATATAATTGAAATATGGTGTTATATTTTAGACTGCTGAGGGCTGGCCATGTCTCACTCTCTCTAAGTGGACATCTAGGCCATTTATTACTACAAAGGGATATAAAATGATCTCTTTGAAGTGTCTTAGTGTGCAGCTCCTCCCAGTGGTTAAGAAGACATCCGAGTGGGAACTCGGAGGGCATAGACATTGTTCCTATCTGTAGACAGGAGTAAAAATTTAATCTACTATTTTTGTGGTCCGGCCTCTAGTCTTCCTATCAGGAGTTTAATCTGAATAGGATGGATACCTTTTAAAATCCCCGGGAGTGGCTACCTGGCTAAACTGAACCTTCTGAGCTTCCCAGGGGTGGTTACCTGGCCAAAGTGAGTATCCTAGTCTCCCTATCAGGAGTTTAACCTGAATAGGCTGAATCCCTTGGGACTGAGTGCCCCTAGCCCCAAGCGAGTACCGGTGCTACATCCTTAGACCCATTGTCTCTCCCCTGTAAACACAACTCATCTTCTGTTTGAAGAGCCAACAGAGGGGATGTCTTACTAGCTGGAAGTCCCTTAACCAATTAAGGAGAGAAAAAGATCCATGCCTAGAGAAAACTCAATTCACTAAATTAGGCCATAAAACATACATATCTGGCAGCAAAAACACAAAAATTGGGCACTATATAAATTCCGACAACAGCATAAACTTAAAGTCACTGTTACCACCACGAAAGCAAAGACTGAGCGCAGAGGAGAGCAAATCAATGTCAGCAAATTACCACAGGAAACAATGGTTCTAACCAGGTGGGCTCTGGAACCCAGAGATGAGCCAAACAGTCAGCCGCATGGGCCACTGCTGCCAGCACCATGCCACGCAGCAGCACCCAACACCATGCCACGCAGCTGGCACAGGCAGAGACAGGAAGTGCAGCAAGAAATCTAAACGAACGATTCCTTCATTCCCATGTGGGAAGACACTGTATCTCATAGCCCTGTTTTCTGTCTTTCTCAAGACCAACACCTAAGCAAATGGAACATTCTGATAGCCAAAAGCCTGAGGGGAAAAGGGATCAGAGAAGAGAAGAAAAAGCACTAAGACCTAGGGAAAAGAAGTGCTCCGTGTGAGTCCATGACCCACGGGAAATGTAAACATCCTTGGCACTAAACAAGGAGTTGCTCAAGTCCATGGCAAGTTACTGAGTATTCCACAGAGAAAAGCACTAGTTTAGGTGGGCCAGGTCCATGTGGCTTAGTCCCCTGCTGTGGGCGGTTACACAAAAGTATCTGCCTAAAGATTTGTCTACTAGCATCTTTGTCCCCTATTTCATCAGGCTTGTGCCCACCCCCGCTGAGGCATGTGGCCCAACCTCTAAAATAGACTTTCCACATTGTGTGGATCAACAGCAAAGTATAAACCCAACTGATTAGCAGGGCTCCTCCTGTCCCCCACGAGGACAGAAGCCTTTTGTCCCACAATCTAATCTTCTCCATGTGGTGCTTGGTTCGCCTCTCCTCCCAGGAACCCACTCTGTTCCAGAAAGAAGGGAGAACAACTCCTAATGGAGTGAGGAGTTACCTCCCTAATTGTCTGGGTTGCCTGGTTCCCACTTCTGCTGTCTCTGTGCTGGGCTGGCGATGTCTCCCATCCTTAGTGAGGTCTTTCAGCTGCTGGGTAATAAAGTTCCTTGGCTCACGATCTGGTGAGGTCTGCCAGGTCCAATCGGTGAGGTCTCTGGGCTCTGATCAGTGAGGTCTCCGTGGTCTGGTCAGTGAGGTCTCTAGGATCCAGTTGGTGAAGTCTCTGTGGTCTGGTTGGTGAAGTCTACAAGGTCTGGTCCGGCTGAAATGTATCCTCCTGGCTGGCTCCACCAGATGTTACAGCTGAGTGGGCCAGAAAGAACAAGGAACAACAACAAAGAAAGAATTCCAAGTGCACTCTGTGGTAGGTAGCTGCATTTACTGAAGATCTCCAGGAAGGTAGCAGCCAGGACGAGGGAAAGGGAAAAGGGCAGGAAGGGCAAAAAGGTAGGGGTATGTGAGTGAAAGAGAATGGCATGCGAATGTGGTGCGAATGCCAGGGGGCAGGGGAGTCCTGCCAACTCAGGCTCCTTGGATTTAAAGGGTAGCTGTCTCTGACTTCTGGGTTCCTCCTACTGAGTCTCTCACTGGCGTCAGAACCCTGCCCCCTAGGGTAGGGCGATAGGCTTTTGTTACTGTGTTTTGTACTTCCTCTAAGAAGGTGGGCATGTAGATAATCCTTAAAATGTTTATGTTTATGGTTGAGCTTTTGAGGAAGAGAGTGGCTCACTCAGCTCCTTTGTGTGTGTGTGTGTGTGTGTGTGTGTGTGTGTGTGTGTGTGGTGCCGGGGATTGAACTCAGGGCCTTGTGCTTGCAAGGCAAGCACTCTAATCACTGAGCTAAATCCCCAGCCCCAGCTCCTTTGTTTCTAACTGTACTAATCCCACAAAATTATTCTGCAAAACAGGTGGGTCTGTTATCAGGTAGCCTGCTTCTAAAAGTGGCTTGCCAAATAAATATTACCAGGTTCTGGGTTGCTTGCTTCTCCCTCTGGAGTTAGACTGCAGGTTCTTCTCGTCTCAAAAACAAACAAACAAACAA
The DNA here is from genome assembly GCA_004026905.1 of Hystrix cristata. NCBI lineage: Eukaryota > Metazoa > Chordata > Mammalia > Rodentia > Hystricidae > Hystrix > Hystrix cristata. Next base: position 75,209 of record PVJO010003333.1, on the reverse strand, counting down.
AAACCAAAAGTGGTGGCCAAGTTTATTTGACAAAGTAAAAGTGAAGAGTGAGGGAGAGCTGGCTCTGGAAAGCAAACTTGGGCCAAGTAAAAGAGGAAAAAGAAAGATAAAGGAACACCCTGGAGAAATCAGGGTGGGCTATCATGAGGAAAAGCCACAACAGCAAGATCCTCGTGGCTCATCTCTTTTGTACTGTCCAAACCTTGAGGAAACCCACAAGAACTTCTACACATGGGTCCTGAGAGGCAGTGCTGGGATCCCACTCCTCAGGCTGACATCAGGTCTAGGGCATCCTATTGAAAACCTGCTCAAATTCTCAAAAAAAGTCCACATGCAGGTGCTTTGGGAAATGTTCTGTGCAAGTGTTCTGGGATCTTGTAATTAACAGGTCACATCTACTTCTCCAACCATCTTTGCCACGCCCTAATCCCCATTTTAGGTTAAATTCTTTATTTCAGCCTCAGGGAACCCGCCAGGCCCAACCCAATGACAATACAGTACTAGATGGGTGGGTTTTATCCGTACCCGACTCTCTGTAGACACCAACTGGGTGTTACTAGATTCTATTACTAATTATCTGAGTTAGTGTCAGACTCACAGTCTTGATTCTAAAATAGGAAAAAAGAAATAAAGATAGGTAGAAAGAAAACAAGGAAAACAGTAATTTTTATATTGTAGTTTTAAGAAAACTGCTGCTTTAGGACATAATAAAGTTACCAAAGGTTACGATGACTTTTTCCCTTATAGGAAACTCCTTCCCTCCCCCAAAAAATTTCTAAGGGTCTTCCAAGAAGCCTGTAAAATGGGCCATTCCTTTCACTTATTAATAGAGCTTTCTACAGATTCACAAATTGCAGATTTCCACCCCCACCCAAAACACATAAATATCCCCAGCGCCAGACCATAGTGGGCCTCACCCTTTGAGAACCCACACTCCCTTCTGGGTGTGTACTTGTTTAATTCTGCTTAATAAACCTGTCTATGCCTCTCATTGACATATCCTGAAATGCTTTTCTGAGACAAGTCAAGGACTTTCTCCATGGGTGGGTAAATTGAGGCCTCCATCTCCTCTTTGAAGAGGTCCTCCTCAGACCCCATCCAGTGACAGTCCCACAAGACTGTCCTCACTTCAGATGCCATTTGTAAGTCCCAGACAGCCCCCACAGTCAACCAACTGGCTGTAAAATGGGCACTTCCATGACCACTTCTTCAAGTTTGGTAATAGCTCATAGAATTCCGGGAAACACTTACTTCTATTTATTGGTTTATTATAAAGCACAGACTCATGAACAGCCAGTTGTAAGACATGCAGAGGGCAAGGTCTGAGGAAGGAGTCCCAGGAAAGAGTCATGCTCTCTCCTGGAGTGCTACCTTCAATACTTCAGTGTGTTCCCCAACCTGGAAGCTAATATTTCTTTTTGGGGAGTTCTCATGGAAGTTTTAGCACATAAGCACAATCATTTAAATTATTGGTCTTGGTGGCTGAATCAAACCCCAGCTCCTCTCCCCTCCTCAGTGCTCAGGGAGTGGAACTAGAAGTTGCCATCCTCTAATCACTCTTTGGTGTTTCTGGAGCCCAGACCCCAACATGTGAAGCTATCTAGAGGCCCCCAGCCGGGAGTTGTCTCATTAGCATGAAAAGATGCTCTTTATCACCCTGGAGATTTGAGGGGTTTTGATTTGTATGTCAGGAAATGGGAATGAAAAGCAAATATTTTTTTCCTTTTATGCAGTTACATACTATGTGATTCCATTTATTCCATTTTGTAAAAGGCAAAACTAGAGAGGGCAGAATCAGGTCAGTAGGTGGAATGAGTGCAATGCAAAGAGCAGGAGGAACTACTTTAGCTCTCTGAAATATTCTATGTTAGGGTGGTAGTAATCTGACTAAATACTTTTATCAAAACTCATCAAACGGGGGAGGGTTGAGGATTTATTTCAGGGATAGACCACTTTTCTAGCAAGTACAAGGCCGAGTTCAATCCCCAGCACCTCCCCACCAAAAATCCAAAACTCAAACTTTACTCTCAAAGGAAATTTTACTATTGGTAAAGTATATATTAATCAAACTGACATCAAACGAAAGCTATTTCCTTCCCTCATCTTTTACAAATTCCCTCCCCTCAAGGGATGTGATAAATTTATTTTAGACTGCAGTGAAAAAATGAAATGAAATTTCCATCAATGAACACCTGATAAGATTTCCATACAAACCTCCAGTCTACCTGAAGCACCACTAGTAGAACACAGTTCACTAGAATGTTTCTGGTATCATCGGTCAAAAGTTTCTCTGCTTATCAACGCTTTCAGACAGGGTGCTTCTCCTCTGCTTTCTGTTTTTGTGTCACAAGTAGATAATTGATGCTCATGCCAATGAAGAGATAGACACCTGCAAAAATTAGGATTCCGCCACATGCCAAGTACGTGTATTTATAGTCTCCATAACTATCATTGAGAAGACCTAAAAGATGTTAAAAACAAAACTATGTGGGTTAAAGTGAAGAAGGGTACTCTTTCCCAAACAAAGTTTAAGGATCCACAAAAAACAAAGACATTAACCTAATCTTCAAAGAGCCCACAAATGACAAATCAGTATAAAAAGGAATTGCTAAAGATTATCTGATCCTCTATTTATGTTATCTTGCTGATTTGAGCTGAGGGTTTAGCTCAGTGGTAAGAGTGCTTGCCTTGTAAGCACAAGGCCCTGAGTTCAATCCTCAGCACAAAAAAAAAAAAAAAAAAAAAGCTGTCTGTTATCTTGCTGATTTTGGATGGACTGCATGCATATCTTGTTATTTTTAGCAACTTGAAAATAATCAACTCTTGGTAACTTGAATTAGGTAAGACTTAGAGATCACCTATAATTAAATCTCTCAATACATAATGAGAAAAAACTGTTGCTCAGAAGAGGTTCAGGAGGAGCCTTGTCCAAGGCCACAGAGCTTTTCCAGTTACCAAGGCCACTGCTCTTTCTCTACCAGCATTTCTCAAAGAGTGTTCCTGTGGACACTTGGCCTATGCCAGATACGTCACAGCAATACTTTGCCACCAATCTAAGTGCTCAATCTCTGCAACAGGTAGAATGTATTATCATTCTCATTGTATAGACATAAAAAATGAAGTACAGATGCAGTTAGTAACTTGTCAAGGTCACAAAGCTAGGAGGTAAAATAGCTTGGTTTAAACCCAGGAAATCTGACTCTGGGGCCTGTACTTATAACCATCATGCTATAGGAAACCTCTCTAATGTTTCTCATCTTGTCTTAAAGACTTTGTGAAGTCTGGTAGTAAAGAAATCTGTTTAACTTGGTGTTTCCAAATCTTTTTTCTGGCAATGAAATCCTTATTATAGCAAAATTTACTAGTGTTTCTAGGAATAAAATTTGGAAAACTCTACCCTTAAAATAGCCAATTCAAATGTGCTTCCTTATGGTTTCCTAACTCAGGGCATCATTCCTCCAGCAATATTCGTTGAGCCTCTAGCACACATCAGGCATGGGCTCTGTGAGGCTCTGAGGATAGGGGTGAGCAAAGGACATAACATCCACAGTTCAGGGACAACCAAGATGTTGACCAATTATACAAACTGACAAGTGCTACTGGGGGGTTCTGAAAGCAGAAAATAAGGGATTGGGACAGTAAGTGGGGTGAGGAAGGTGTCTTCCCTTGAAGAACTCAACTGAGACTTCCAGGAGGACAGGATCATCTAGGAGAAGGTAGGAGGAGGGCCCAGGCAGAACAGCAAGTGGAAAGGCACCGGGGTAGGAGGAGGCATGGTGTGTGAGAAGGGAAGGGCAGGTTGCTGGAGCAGAGTACAAAAAGGCTAGTGTGAGGAAACCAGGCTGGAAAGACAGGTAGGGCCATGCTAAGCCTTGCAAGTCACATTAGGGAATCTGCTTTTCACCCTAAGAGCAATGGGAAGCAATCGGGAGAGGTGTAACACACTGAAGAACAGCCAGGGCTGATATAGGTGGGCCAGTTTAGGAGACTACCATTAAGGGCAGCCCAAACAGGAGACAAGAATGTGGATATGGGCAATAGTAGTTATGGAGAAAAATGGGCAGATTAGAAAGAGATTTAGGAGATGAAATCTCATAGGACTTGGTAACTTACTGGGTATAGGGAGGATGATGGGAGGGGAGGGGGAGCTCTGAAAGTCAGTAGTGGATCTTCTTTTAAATACTTTATAACACCTCATCTCAAAAGCATGTGTTGCTGGGTGTGGTGGTGCACACCTGTAATCCCAACACTCAGGAGGTTGAGGCAGGGGGACTGCCTCGAGTTTGAGGGCAGCCTGGGCTACACAGTGAGTTCTACGAACTACACAGTGAGACCCTGTCTCAAAACAAAACAAAACAAAACAACAAATAAATAAATAAATAAATAAATAAGGAGATCTCTGGTGCACTGTGACTCACCTGATAGTTGTTATTACTTTGAGTAGTATTGAGATGAATTCCTTGATTAAATGAAGTTGTTACTAGTATGTCAAAGGTAGAGTTGCACATTACACATTTGCCTACAATAAGCTTGTTAGTTTCACAGCCAAAAAAATTATTTCTTAAAATACTAGAATATAATAGTTTCTTTCCCTCTCAGTTTGATGATTGAATTTAATTCTGCAAGTACCTGAGCAATTATGCTGTGCCAAACACTGTGCCAGCACCACAGGTACAGACATGAGAAAGACTTGAACTCTCCATGAAATGGCTCACCATCTCAATCCTGCCTGCCTGTTTGATGATATCAGAGCCACAGAGCAGGGAGACATACTATACCTAAAAGTGGTGGGCCCAGGAGGATCGGCCCACACTCCATCAGAGTCACCAGTCCCATAGCACTGGAGAACTTCTGGGGTCCAACAAGATCCATCAGGGTTTCAAACAGTATGGAGCCAAACCACCCAAAGGCAAATCCAAGGAATCCGGCATAGATACAGAAGCCAGTATAGCTGGTGAAAAAAGGTAGGGCCGTATGACACACACCGATGGCGATAATAGAAGCAGCAAAAAAACACTGGATTCGAGGTCTTATCCACTTTGTGTTGGCTACAAGTCCCATACAAGGTCTAGCTACAATATCAACAAAAGACAAAATAGAGAGAAGGAAAGCAGCCTTCTCATTAGAGTAATGTTGACTCTTGGCATAACTAGTAAGAAAGACTAAGGGTGTGGACAGTGCAAAAACCATTATCATATTACCAGAGAGATACAGAACAAAGTCTCTGCGAGTGAACCGGGACAAGTACAGGACTTTTTTAACTCTCTGGAAGACTGACTGCTTCTCCTTTTCAGGCTTTCCACTGTTACATTCCACGTTTGCATCCCCTGCATCTTTCTTCGCATCAGATTTTCCAGCTTCTTGAAGGGCTTCTTTAGCGCTAACTTGCCCTGTCGTGGCTGGCTTGGGCCCTATTGGTTGCATCAGGGATCCAGCTACGCAGCAGTTTAGGAGAAGGCCCCCAAGAATGAGGAAGCTTCCTCTCCAGCCAAAGATACCAAAGAAAGCCTGATTGATGGGGGCCAGGGTAGAGAGGAACACAGGGCTGCCTGCCATGGCCAGTCCATTGGCCAACGGTCGCTTCTTGTAGAAATACTTGCCAATCATGGTCAGAGCTGGATTCAAGTTGAAGGCAAGCCCAAGACCTAGGAGGGAAAAAAACTACATACTGTAATAAATGCCAGACATAAATTTTATATTAGTTAACTACACAAGAAAACTGGATGGAAAGAAAACAAAAGCCATCATGACTGTGAGAGGCTATCAGTAGCTCATTAGATAGACTGTTATGGAATATTCAGATAAGTCTCTTTATATAGTAAATACTAGACATATGCTATAACATTAAAATGATTCTTTAACAACTAAAAGAATAATAAATGTGGGATCTTATATTTAGTTTCATAATATTAGCTTTCCTGAGGAATAGGGAATTTGAAAACAAAGAGGAAAGCAAGCTAATCTTATAAATGCAGGTAATGAGACATTGAGCAAGTGAAAATATTTTTGGATAGTAAAACCACAACATTGACCAGGCATGGTAGTACACACCCACAATCATAGCACTCTGGGAGGCTGAGACGGCAGGATCACAAGTTCAAGCCTGGCCTGGGCAACTTAGTGACTTAGCGAGACCCTGTCTCAAAATAAAAAATGGCTGGGGATGTAGGTCCGTGAGAAGGCCCTGGGTTCAAGTCTAGTACTACCAAAAAAAAAAAAAAAAATCACAAAAACCACAACATTGTGAAAGATGCTACCCCAATAAATCTATTAATTTAATTCAATTTCTGTGAAAATCTCAAAGTATTTTATTTTACAAATGAAGTAAAAATATCAAAACAGACCTGGAGATTAAATCCATTTAAGTATTTGAAAAGCATATATAATTGTTGGGAACAATTGTAACAGATAACAGAAACTTTGTCAACTCATCCATTCAACTATCATGCCAATTAAGAGCCAGAATTGGGCCAGGGATTTAGCTCAGTGGTTAGAGTGTTTGCCTTGCAAGCATGAGGCCCTGAGTTCGATTCCCGGTACCAAAAAAAAAAAAAAGAGCCAGAATTTTCTTTAATTTTTAGTACTCTTAAATTAATATATCTAAACTCTTAAAAACAACAGTCACTAATTTTTGTTTGTTTGTTTTGTTTTTTGAGGCAGGGTCTCGTTACATAGTTCAGGCTGGCCTTGACCTCGAATTTGAGGTGATCCTCCTTGCCTCAGCTTCCCAAATGCTGGGATTAGAGGTGTGCGCCGCCACGCCCAGTCAACAGTCAGTAATTTTTCCGATGAAGAACTGGCAGATAAATGTTACAAATAGTCCACGAAACCCTAGCACTTGAGAGGCTGAAGCAGGAGGATTGGTGCAAGTTTGAGGCCAGCCTAGATTTCATAGCAGTGAAACTCTGACTTAAAAAAAAAAAAATTACCAGCAACTCACCTCCAATGACTCCAATACACAAGTAAAGTTCCTGCACAGTCTGACAGAAAGAAGCTGCAATCAAGCCACAGCCTGATAAGCAGCCACCAGCAATCATGACTGGACGACTGCCGTATTTATTCACCAGGATACTGCTGATAGGACCTAGGAGAGAGCAAACAATTTAGCAATAATGTAGGGAAGTATACTCACTTCCACACAGGCGTTACTGACAAGAAAGGGTGCAAGACAAAAACTGCCCACCCCCACAATAAACAAATAAAACAGAAGGAAATATAAGAAATGTTGTTTTCTATAATTATTTCAAAGTCACAAGCTTGTGTAATGGAAAAAAATAGCATTGATTGTATATCTTCTATACACGTAGAACATATTAGTAGATGGGTTCTAAGTAAGTATAAAAGACCTAATCTACCTCTTATAAGGCAGAACAGGCTTCCTGTATTCTAAATGCAGGCTTCATGTATTTAAAATATTACCAGGGGGCTGGGTATTTAGCTCAGTGGTTAGAGTGCTTGCCTAGCAAGTTCACAGCCCTGAGTTTGATACCCAGGACCAAAAAAAAAAAATAAAATAAAATAAAATAAAATAAAATAAAATATTACCAAAATATATGTAACAAGTTTGGTCTATTTTTAATTTTTTAGCTGGGTATATGGAACAAAGACATTCAAATATGATGCAATGCATCAACAAATCTTACCCTACTTCTTTCTGACTTTAGAACATATTTGCAAGCTAGCTAAAATGTGTTTTGTTTCTCATAGAAAACAATAGTAACAAAACTACAAGAATGCCTACCATTTACCACTTGTCTTCAACATATTGAAGTCCAAGCCAGTTCAGTAAAACAGGAAAAAAAGAGTGTCAAGGAGAGGAAGAAACCAAACTATCAGTATTTGCAGAAGATATTTTGCATATTTAAAATTTTTGACAGAATCTATCAGTAAGCTATCAAAAACAAAAGACTTTAGCAAGGTACAGGATATATGATTAAAATCCAAAAGTCAATAGCCTCTCTATCTATACACTTGTGAAAGCAGAAAACTTTTTTTTTTTTTTTTTTGGCATTGCTGGGGATGGAATACAGGACCTTACACATTAATGCACGCTAAGCAAGTTATCACTGAGCCACATCCCCAGGCCTGAAAACATATTTTTAAAGAAAGTTATTCTCTATAATGATACCTATTATATAATGTTATAACTAACCTAAAAGAATACAGAGTTGCTCTGTAGCTTTTATTGATAAAAATAATGAAAAATATGATTTCAATTACATAGCTTCAAGAACTACTATTTTGAATACCTCACTGATAAAGGTACCACAAACAGGAAATACTTATCACAGAGCTTTTGTCTGCCTAGTGAAAGTTAAAAGACGCGGTCTTAGTGGGTACCTACCTCCAGCATACATGACAGCAGACATGATGGAGGATATCAGTGACACTTCGCTCGTGCTGGCATTAAATATACCTTCAATTTCTTTGTAAAATACAGAAAGAGATCTGCCAAATGCATTAGAGAAGCCAATGGAAATGAAAGCACCAATAACCACTGCCCACCCCCAGCCTCCATCTGGGGGAATGTATTCAACTGGACTTCCATTTGACCGTGCCATTGTAAGGAAAGACGAATTCCAAAGTGCAGCTTAAATACAAATATCTGAAAGTTAAAACAAAAATCTGAAAGTAAGAAAATAAACAATCTATAACAAGTAGGTCAGTAACAAAGTAATCTCACAAAACCTCTAATGCTTGTGTTACAAATAACTAAACTGCTTCTCATTGTTACTTGTCCCCCATAAATATAGCGTAAAAACAGTCTAAGAGTCATGCTCATTAAATACTCACTATCACTTTAACTGTACACCAAAATCCTTTTCATCAAATGTAGTGTTTTGCTTCAAATTTATGAGCACACCTGTTTTAATAATTGATATCAGTAAACTTTTACACTACCAAAGATAAGTAAATTACTTATTTACTTCCAAAACTCACATAACAAATGCACTAATATTTCCCTTACAAGTTCTCTCCTTTTGTGAAATTTATATTTCAATACTTACCTAGTTTAATATTTTCTGTAGGATTTACAGGTTGATTTAAAAGTGTCAGGAAGGAGACAGTGGTATCCATAAATCATTATACACACATCAATTTATGACACAAAGGTAACTCCAAATATAAGATTTTCATTTTGTGGACTGGAAAGTTGTGTCAGTAAAATTTGCTTTTCATGGAGTTGTTTAGATTTAAGGTATTTTTTTTCCTATTATGTGACTAGAAAGATTCCTAAATAATAGCTAACACTACAGTTAAAATGAACCCTAATTTATAAGCTGGTAGTTTGTTTTTGTTATTGTTTTTTGTGTCAGGGTCTCTGTAAGAAATTTAAACTGGCCTTGAACTCATGACAATCCTCCTGCCTCAATCTCCTGAGTGCTGGGATTACAGGTATGTGCTACCATGCCTGGCTCCTAGCCCTTTTTTTATTTTTTACTTGGAGATGGGTCTTGAAAAATTGCCTACACAGGACTCAAACTTGCCATCTTCTTGCTTCAGTCCCCCAAAGTGCTGGGATTATAAGTGTGCACATGCACCACCATTCCCAGATCTTTATGAGTTTTTTTGGTTTTTTTTTTGTTGTTGTTTTTGGTGCTGGGGATGGAACTCAGGGCCTTGTGCTTGCAAAGCAAGGACTCTAACCACTGAACCAAATCCCCAGCCCTCTTCATGAGTTTTTAAAGTAAATTTTTATAGCAATTTCTAAAAACTTTATGAAATTAAAAAAAATGCCCAGGGTTTGAACAACTTCAGATTACCTTACTTTATTTCTCTCCATTATACCTATGTAAAAGACTAAGCATTCATGTAGTACTTTTTATGAATCAGAGACAGGTATTAATTATTTGACTTGATTGATTTAATGCTTAACCATCCAGTGAAGTAAATTATTACTATTTCCAAATTGGAACTGAGCAATGACTGGGCATGGTAGTGGATGCCTGTAATCTCAGCACTCAGGAGGCTTAGGCAGTTGGATTGGATGGCCATGAGTTAGTTCAAGGTCAGTCTGAACTACCTGAGTCACAAAAAAACAAAACAAAAGCTGGGGGTGGAGGAATGTGCCTGTAATCCCAGCAATCGGAGTCTGAGGCAGGAGGATTGCCATGAGTTTGGGGCCAGCCTGGACTATGTAGTGGGTTCAAGAGCAGCCTGAACTGCACAGCAAGACCCTTTCTCAAAAAACACAAACAAAAACACAAACAAACCAAAAAAACCAAAACAAACAAAAAAAGGACTGGGAAAATTGAGGAACAGACAGGTTAAATAACTTGCTCAGGACATCGCATAGCTGGGATTCAAACCTGGTAAGAATGGCTCCCACTTCTACACTCTAAACTAGACCATGTAACCCTTTATCATCAGTATCCTCCACCCCTGCGTTCACACCAAAAAATAAGCTGCGTGAGAACAGGGACTTTTTACATCACTCTGTCCTTACTCATTTAGTGTATGCTAAGGATCAAGGAGTATCTGATAAATGAATAAAGGAGGGTGATCTAGCCAGAAAGGAGAACGGATGCTGGACAGGCCTTAAATACGCAACTCACTCACCCCTTCCTAAATTAACCTTGCACAGTCGGATCTCATCTACTTCAGTGTTTTTATTACATGTATGGGATGACTCAATCACATCCTGGGTTTAATCTGTAGCACTGGGGGAAAAAAAAAGATAAACCAATATAAAATTTTTTATAATGCTTAAAGTATATAAAATTATCTGGTCTTCACTTGTGTAAACCCATCATTTAAATATTAAGGCTGGGGATTTAGCTCAGTGATAAGAGTGCTTGCCTTGCAAGCACAAGGCCCTGAGTTCAATCCCCAGCACCAAAACAAAACAAACAAAACAAAAACAAAAAATAAATATTAAGTATGCTTCAATATTCTCCACTAATCGGCAGGAGAATCACAAGTTCAAGGTCAGTATAGCCAACTTAGCCAGATCTGTCTCAAAATTTTAAAAGACAGAAATAAAACAGGGCTGTGGATGTAGCTCAGCACTAAAGCACTTGCCTAGCATGTGAGGCCCTGTAACAAACAAGACTCCACTGACCTACATACAAATAATTAAACTCGTACCATTTGATATCAGAACTGACTTTAATCAAACACAAACAAACACTGTAGTACTTTACTTTTTAAAGGATAGTCAACTACAACATGTGGAAAATATTTCAGAATTTTGAGACAAAACAAATACAAAATATGAAAATAATTTCCTACAGAGATAGTCATCCCTTATAATGTCTGCATAGGTACACAGGCATCTAGTAGGAAAACGCTAACTTATTTTGAAATCTGCCACTGAAACAAATATACACGTCAGGGCAAGGCAACCACCAAAAGCTGAGCCCCGGCAAACTCCAGAACACTCCCGCTCCTCCAGAAAGGTCTGAAAATTCTTCCCGAGTTCCTAGGCTCTGGCCTAGTTCCACACTTTCCCAGGACCTGCTCACCAGAGAAATAGGACTGAGCTATGACCTGGGTCAGCAAATCCCACTGGGCTAGCCCTGTCTGCAGGAACCCATACACCATCAGATGGCTTCAAGTCACATAAGGAGTTGTGGGACAAATGGCCTACCTCTTGGCCTACCTGTTGGCCTCGTTGTGGGACAAATGGCCCAGCTGTTGTATCTCCTACTAATATTTACAACTTCCTAGCAGCTGCTAAACTCCAGAAACTGATAATCAAACCTGAATAAGAGACTATCACTGTTTCAGGACCTGAGAGCAACCATAGATTCATCTCCTTCAGAGATTTCTTCCCAACTATTTTGATTATTAATCAGAATGGAGAAGAGTTTGCTATGAAATTATTAGAAATACAATTTTCCACCCATTGCCATTTACTGATGAAGCAGACAAACAAGGATAAGCGAAATCCTTGTGGGAATACAAAACATAACTTTCATTTCCCCTGCAAGAGAGATACGCTTTGCGTAGGAGCCATTTCAAAACTTTCCCCAACACCACTTGACCCTGACCTCCCAAAGCATGTCATCTTTGGGAAAAGTCTTTGCTAATATTAGTTCGGATGTAGAGCCAAACTTGGTCCCTGGTACAGTTCTGTTTTTGCTCTCAAAAGTGGTGTCACAGGCCAGGCACGGAGCGTACACCTATAATCTCAGCACCTGGGAGGCTGAGGCAGCAGGATCACCTGCATTTCAAGGCCAGCCTGGGGTATACAGTGAGTTTACAGCCAGCCTGAATTACAGTGAGACCCTGTTTTTAAAAAAAAAAAAAGTGTCACACAGAAGTAGTGCCATACACGTATAATTCAGGGAGGAAGATCACAAGTTTAAGCTCAGCCTGGGCCACTTTGGAACATCCTGTCTCAAAAAAAAGTAAAAAGTTTTGGGTTGCTCAGCGTGAGTTCAACCCCCAGTATCGCAGGATGAACAAAGGTGTTAGACCCCATAATACCCATTGCCTAGGGTCTTTTATTTTATTTTATTTTTTTGGTGCTGAGGATTGAACTCAGGGCCTTATGCTTGCCAGGCAAGCACTCTAACCACTGAGCTAAATCCCCAGCCACCTAGGGTCTTTTAAAATAGTTATCAAATAAAATTTCCTTCACAACTATAGGCTTTTTAAGATTCACTTTTGGTGTGGAACAGGAAAAACTGTCAACCAAATACTGGGTGAGCCCAGCCCCTTGGCAGGTGGAAGGGTGGCGTGCTGAAGACCAGCCAGGCCGTGGCTGGGCTGGGCACTGTCACTGCTACAGGGCAGACACTCCAGCTCTTCTCCAGTGCTGAGCCACAGCTGCACAGCAAATCTCAGAATAATGAAGAAACCTTCAGACTGTGTGGGAAGTGCAACAATTTGAATGTCCACGGGCACAGCTGTCCTGGCAGTACATGAAGAGGCTGCTGTTAGGGGAATGGTTACAAATTTGACCAACCCCATAATGTACTGCATATGAAAAAAGCCATACAAACCCCCTTGATCTTGAGACTCTGGATCTGGATGTGTTATCCTTTCCGATGTTGTAAGCGTAACAGAAAATGTAATTGTATTAAGTATCTGGGAAAACCTCCAGAAAAATTTTCTCTGGGAGCTCCTTAGAATTTAAGTGTGTATGAAATTAGCAACAATATTATCATCTACCTAGGAGAAAAACCTCTTAGGGACTAATGCTGTATAGAGTAATTACTCTCAATATTTGTAAAAGCTCTTTATTCCAGTGTAATATTAAGAAGTAATTATGTAATTGTCACACCTCTACACTATTTCTGGAGTGCTCAATTTATTAAAATACTTGTAAGCCCTGTTATAAATTTAAATCCGAGCAAGGGGCATGCATAGTTCAGTGATAGAGCAACATGCCTAGCATGTGAGAGACCCTTGGCTTGATCCCCAGCACTAAAAACAAAAATCTTAATTTTAAAACCAAATTTGTAATGTATTGTAAATATCATTTAGAGAGTCTTCTATCTAAAGATTAAAACTTTATTTTTAGGGACATGATATAAAGTCCTCATTCATACCATTCTATCTTCTAACATCTCAGATTTACTTTGAAAAGAACTAGGTGTGTTTAAAAGTGTCTCTTGAGTTTGTGGTCTTCAACTGCTCTGTCTACACAAGAACTTTGGAAAATACGTATTCCCTTACAAATCTATTACTCAAACGTGTAAGTATAATAATTGCAAAAATATAATTTCTGGCATATTGTATCTTGTGTTGTATGTGTACTTTTAATATAGCTTTGTCAAAACTGTGATGCTTGATACATTTGGTTTATGGAAACTGGCCACTTACTGACCAGTCCTCATTATGAGAAAAGGTATGACATTTGAATTCAAAGCAATGGGCTGATAAAGATTCCTGTTAAAGCCACCATTCTTTTTTTTTTTGGTTTTTTGAGACAGAGTCTCCCTATGTAGTTCAGGCTGGGCTTGAACTCACTATGTAGCCCAGGCTGGTTCTGAACTCAGAGATCCTCCTGCCTCAGCCTCCTGAGTGTTGGAATTATAGGCATGTGCCACCACACCCGGCCTGCTCTGTTTTGTTTGAGACAGAGTCTCACTATTTAGTTCAGGCTGAACTCACTATGGAGCCCAAACTGGCCTTGAACTCATGGCAACCTGGCTCCCTCAAATATAGCCATGTACTACCACACTCAGCTGTGTAAGATGATTTGGAAAAGAAGTCCTGAGGCACCCATTCTCATCTCAGGAGAGATCACTTTATTTCATTTCACTCATTTTTTGCATGTGTGTGCTGGGGATTAAACCTAGGGCCTCACACAGGCTAAAACACATTCTGTCACTAAGCTATACCTCCAGGCCCTCAGAAGAGTTCACTTTAAGTAAGGGTTTACATGAAACTGACAATCTAATACATAATTCCCTAAAAGTATACCACTATTTGAAACTAGTCCTAAAAAAAAAAAAAAAAAAAAAAAGAAAGAAGGAAACTAGTCCTAAAGCATTTCTAAAAATTCCATTTAAGCAGGACATGGTGGTGCATGCCTATAATCCCAGCACTCAGGAGACAGGAGGATCACTGCAAGTTCAAGGCCCGCCTGGGCCACATAGTGAGACACAGTCCAGAAAAAAAAAGTTCCACTTGAATTATAGAAGTAGTAATCTTAGTTCAAAGGACATAATCCGGGTTCCAAAGTCAAATAAAAATGTTCCAGGGCATGAATTTTATAAGTTTTCCTCTAAATTTGGAGTAAAAAAATGATTGCTACTTTATCTCAGAATATTACATTCAAATTTAATCACAGTAGAGTTGTTTGATACATTAAAGTTCATTTGGAAAAGGTAATACAATAAATATTGGATATAAACTTTGAGTGCAGTTGCCAGTGATGATTTGCCACAGTTTCTTAACAAAAAGTCACAAGTTTTGGTTATCTCTTTCATCCTTTTTTTGAAATTTTTGAGACAGGGTCTCACTATGTAGTTCATGCTGGCTTTGAACTCACTATGTGGTCCAAGCTGGCCTGGAACTCCCAGCCATTCTCCTGCCTCAGACGCTCAAGTGCTAAGATTACAGGCGTTTGCCACCACACCTGGTTTACCCCTTCCATTTTAATAGGTAACATTTTCTTATATTAAAACCTTATTCTACAATGTCAACTCTACCAAAATGGTAAACTGCTGTCTTTGTTATTTCCAAAGAGACAAAGTTTGGCATGAGTTTTTAAACCCTTCCCTGCCTTCACATTTTAAAATGGATGTAAGAATGTGACGTACTGGTAAAAGTAAAAAAAAGGAAGTTAGAAGACACTATATATCCTTCAAAGACCTTCACACAAAACCAGTGGGAGGGGTTGGGGATTTAGCTCAAGTGATAGAGCACTTGCCTAGCAAGCACAAGGCCCTGAGTTTGATCCCCAGCACCACCCCACCCCACCTCCTGCCAAAAAAAACAAAAAAAAGTGAGATTTGTTTGGCAAAATTCCAAATTACATTCTAGACTGTAATCTGTGAACACTCTTTTGCCTGCAGCAATTCAAAGTGTATTTTCCAAATCAAAACCATGTATGCTATTTTAACATTTTAATATATGACTGATACTGTCCTAGGGTTTGGAGCAGAAATACACGGTCTCATTTAAAATGACAAACTAGTATAGTGTTAGGTTTGGGTCATCTTCCCTACTGCTCTTGATTAGAAATGGGTACCACCACTAATTTCAACTTCATATTCAGGACTTGAAGGCCCAGTTGGAAAATAAATCATCCTAAAGAGGAACACAACAGAGAATGCTGTTTCTCCTTTTCTTGGGGGAAAATATGAACTGAACTACTCATAGAAATTTTTTTTATAAAAGTATTTAACGCTGGCCAGGGATTTAGCTCAGTGGTTAAAGTGCTCGCCTTGCAAGCAGAAGGCCCTGAGTTCGATCCTCAGCACCAAAAAAAAAAAAAAGTTTTAACAAAAATACAAGATCCAACCGGGTGTGGTGGCACGGGCCTGCAATCGCAGCAGGTTGTGGCAGGAGTATTGCTGAGGGTTCGAGGCCAGCCTGGGCTACACAGTGAGTTCAAGGGCAGCCTGAATTACAGCGCAAGACTGTCTCCAAACAAACAAAACAAGATTCACATAAAAAACACGGGCAGAGGAAGGCTACGTTGAGTCATGAAAGGGCAGAATTCCGCTTGTCGGGATGAATGAAGGAGGAGGAACAAAAGCGCTCAAAAATGAGAAGGTAAGGGGTGGCACGCCCACGTCCACAACCAACCCTCCCCCTCCCCAGCCCCCAAAACCTGGCCGATGCGGCCTGGAAGGCAGGAGGTTCAGCAGTCCTATTTGTTTTTACAGCCCATTCATCGTCCAGACCAAGAGCAACTCCAGGGGGATGCAGCCACTTCTCCCGGTCTCCGCGCCCCATCCTCTCCGAGCTGGCGACCTCCTACCCCATCCCCACGCTCCAGGGCCACCTCGCGCTCGTCCTTCTGCCTCCCTCCCCCAGAGTCTCTGCTCAAGGCCGACCTTCGGAAGAGCGAGGGCGCCGCGGGCCCCGCATCCAGCGCGCTCCGACTCACCGCTCCGTGAACCTGCGCGACTCTGAAGTGAGGACGGGGCGGGCCCGCGGGAAGCTCGCCCGGCTCTCAAACAGGCTGCCGTGCAGCCGGCTTCTAACCCGCGGGGTGGAGCATGCGCATGGGGCGGAGCCGGCTCTCCTGGGCGGGGCTCCCGAAAGCGCGGGAAACCTGCTAGCTGCTTCGCGTGGCGCGCGAGTGGACTCCGCCGCGTGTCACTGAGGCACCTACGCGCGTCCGTCCGGAAGCCAGCGCTGGCCTGGGGCCTCGGTTTCTGGCAGAAAAAGGGGAAAGTGGCCCTGGGCCCCGGCCCTGAGGTGGAAGAGGAGGGACCAGTAGCGTTTGAATGGATGCAGCACAACCGAAGCCAAAGGTTCATCTTGGTGGGGAGGGGGTGGGATCGCACCCTGGGTCTGGGAAAGCTACGCAAGCGCTCGGCCACTGAGCCACCTCCAACCCTCAGCAGAAAGTTTCCACGACAGAATGTAGTGAACTTTCTCACCCCAGAGCCTCGCTGTGGCGTTTCATGAATGATATAAAGGAGCAGGTTAAGAGGGTGAGTCCAAAATATGGAGACAGGAGCATGCAGAGAGGCGGAATTTTTATGGACACGGAAGTTTGGGACAGGATAGAATTAGAGCTGACGGTATTGGGACACACATTATATGCTAACGCTTCACCTGAGTTATTTGTATAATCCTCACAACCCTGTTGGGTACATACTGTACAGTTACAGGCAAGAGCTCCGTCAGGCTCACATCTGGCCCTGGCTGTCTGAATTCCTGGGTTTGCTCACTTCTGGCCACCAAGTACAGCTAGAAGAGCCCATGAACATGAAAGAGGGAGTATTTATACAACTTGGCCAAATTGGAAGGGCAGCTAGTCTGCTCCCTCCCTTCAACTGCGGAGAAGCACTCCAATTATAAAGAAGGTAGAACAAAAGCCAGGAAATACCCGTTTGTAGATTTAAAGCTTCCGGCCAGCAGGGGTGGGGTGGGGGTGGGGTTTATGGGGTATGTTGGGGAGTGTGGTAGTGAGGTACTTTACACTTTGAGCACAGAACTTGAAGAAACTTTTTATCTTTTTAAAAATCCTAGTTTTTAAAGGCCCATTTACTCTTCCAGTTACAGTACCGTTGTGAACACTTTATAAATAGAGACCCTAGGCAAAAAAAGGTTAAGAAATTTTCTCCAGGTAGAAGTGGGCATTTGAAGTCAGACTTCAGAGCCTGATTTTGGCAAGAGCCTTGGTAGGTTCTTGACCAAGTCCAGGTACTAAAGGGTCTGTTGAAGTGATCAAATTGAATAATTATGGAATGCCTCTGAGAGTGTTATAGGGTAGTTCCTCTAGAAATGCCTTGCCAATCAAAAGTATTCCAGGTCCTTCTTGCTTCAAACAAAAAATTGGACTAGACAAGCCAAAAGTAGTGCCAAAAGGTTATTTGAAAAGTGCAGATTAGAAAAAAAAGAAAAGTGCAGGTTAGGGGCTGGGGATTTAGTTCATTTAGTTCAGTGGTTAGAGTGCTTGCTCAGCAAGCGCAAGACCCTGAGTTCAATCCCCGGCACCACAAAAAAAAAAAAAAAAAAGAAAAAGAAAAGTGCTGATTAAGTCAGGGGTGATGGCATATGCCTGTAGTCCCAGCATTTGGGAGACTAGGGCAGGAGGATTACTGCAAGTTCGAGGCCAGCTTGGGCTACATAGTGAATTCAAGGCCAGCCTGAATTAGAGTAAGATGACCCTGTCTCAAAAAAAAAAAAAAAAGAAAAAAAAAGAAGGTGCAGGGTGAATGGGTATGGAAGAAACCAGCTCTGCCAAGCAAACGTGGGCCTAACAGACAAAAAGAGGGTAAAAGCAAAAATAAAAGTACACATTGCATCTGAGAAGTGCAGCACAGTCTATTGTGGGAACTCACCATAGAAACTTTCTGTGATGACCAGTCTTCTTTGATGCTGTCCACATCTTGTGGAAGCTCTAGGGAAATTCTACATACAGTCCTGGCATTGCCCTGGGATCTTGTTTGTTTGTTGGTTGGTTGGTTTTTTGGGGACAAGGTCTGGTATGTAGTTCAGGCTGGCTTTGAACTAACTATGTAGTCCAGGCTGGCTGCAGACTCGCAGTGATCCTCCAGCCTCAGCCTCCCAAGTGCTGGGATCACAGGTGTGCACCACAATGCTGGCTTGTCCTGGGATCTTGTAAGTGACAGGTCCCACTCATTTTTCCCAGCCAGCTTTGCCACATCCCATCTCCTATATCAAGAACATTGAGAAATAACAAAAAAGTATGAGTCAAGTGTCTCTGTCTTGAAAAAGCTTCCAAGGCAGTGGGGCCCCCTATAGTCCTGACATAGATTAGGGTATGGCAAAAATGGCTAGGGAAGCAGGAGTGACCTGTTAATTACAAGATCCAGGAACACATGCACAGAACAATTCCCAAAGCCCTGCACATGGACTTCTAGTGAGAACTTGAGCAGGTTTACAAAAAAAAAAAATAGGATGACCTAGACCTGACATCAGCCTGAGCCATGGGATCCCAGCACCGCCTCTCAGGACCCTTATATAGAAGTTCTTGCTGGTTTCCTCCAGATTTGGACAGTCTAAAAGGACACAGATGCCAAAAAGAGCTTGCTATCATGGCTTTCCTCACCATAGCCCGCCCTGCTTCCTCTAGGGTGTACTTTTTTTTTTTTTTTTTGAGACAGGCTCTTGCAATGTAATTCAAGGCTGGCCTTGAACTCATTACAGCACAAGCTGACCTCGAACTTGTGATGATCCTCCTGCTTCAGCCTCCCAAATGCTGAGATTACGAGTGTGTACCACGATGCCCTGGTAAGGTGTACTTTTTTCATACTTTATCCTCTTTTACTTGGACCAAGCTCGCTCTGCAGAGCCAGTTTCTCCCTCATGCTTCACTTTTACTTTTTCGAATAAACTTTGCCATGGCTTTTTGCTCATTTCATTCAGTTCTTTATTTGAGACGGGAAGAATCTGGAATCTAACTCCAGAAGAAGAAAATAATGTCTATTTGATGAGACACTTTTTGAAGGAGCTACCTGATAACAGTCCCAGCAGTCTGTGAGACTGAGGCAGAAGCATGGCAAGTTCGAGCCCAGCCTAGGTAACTCAGCAATTTAGTGAGACCCTGTCTCAAAATTAAAAAAAAAGAAGAAAAGCTTATAAATTCTTGAGATCGAATCAAGCTAAATCAACAAGCCTCATTTGTTGAGCACTTGCTATATATCAGGACCCTGTCCTGTTTTTTGTTGTTTGCAAAAGTGGAATAGCCAATCTTCAAATTCATATGAAAGCTCAGTGGTTAGAGTGCTTCCCTCACAAGCACAAGTCCCTGAGTTCGATCCCCAGCACCACAAAAAACAAACAAAAAACCAAAAAACAAATTCATATGAAATTGCAAGGGACTCAAATAGTCAAAATAATATTGAAGAACAAACTTGGGGGCATATACTTCCCAATATCAAAATTTACCATAGATACAGTGATCAAGACAGTTGGAAATAAGCATAAGAATAGACATAGAGAGCAATGGAATCAAATTGAGAGACTAGGAATAAA
This sequence comes from Hystrix cristata, assembly GCA_004026905.1. Lineage (NCBI taxonomy): Eukaryota > Metazoa > Chordata > Mammalia > Rodentia > Hystricidae > Hystrix > Hystrix cristata. The sequence continues at coordinate 55,130 of PVJO010003333.1, read as the reverse complement.
TCCACAATACATATGTTTGGCCAATTAATTTTTTGGGGGTGGGTTTTTTTGTGGGGGAGGTGCCAGAGATTGAATTAGGGGCCTTGCACTTGCTAGGCAAGCACACTCCAACATGAGCTAAATCCCCAACTCCAGGCCAACTGATTTTTGAGAAGCGTGCAAGGCTGTTAATGGGAAAAGAAGCCACTAAACATTGGTGGTAGGACAACTGGATATCCATTTGCAAAAGAATGAAATTGTACCATTTTAAATCATGCACAAATATCAATTCAAAATGGCTCAGTAACAAAGAGCCAAACTATAAGGCTCTTAGAGAATAACAGATACACTTCTGAGCTGACAGTGGATTCTTGGGTATATTAAAAGAGGAGCAACAAAAGAAACAGGGGGATTTAGCTCAAGTGGTAGAGTACTTGCCTAGCAAGTGCAAGAAAGGCCCTGAGTTCTATCCCCAGCACCACCACCCCCCACCAAAAAAAAACAGGAGTAAAAGCTTTTGTGCATTGAAGGAGACAATATTGTGAATAAGAAAACTACAGAATGGAGGACAATACTTGTAAATCATCTACCTAGTAAGGATCTAACATCCACAATATATCAAGAATTCTTAAAATTCAACCACAACATAGCTGGCATAGTGGTGCATACATGTAATTCTAGCACTCTATGAAGCCGAGGCAGAAGGATTGTAAGCTTGAACCTAGCCTAAGCAATTTAGTAACTTAGTGAGATGCTGTCTCAAAAAGGGCTGGGGATGTAGCCCTGCGTTTAATCCTCAGAACCAAAAAAAACAGAGCCAAACAAAACAACAAAACCCAAAACCCAGGTAAAAAATGAGCATAGGACTTGAACATATTACATATAGCCAAAAGTACATAGAAAATGTTCAGATTGTTGGTCATTAAAGAAACATAAATCAAAGCCACAACGAGCTGCAACTTTATACCTAATTAGTATGACTATTAAAAAGATTGAAGGAAAACAGTGTCAGTAAAAAAATGGTGCACCCACTATGGAAGACAGTTTGGTGATTACTCAAAAAGTTAAAGAATTGCCACATGACCCAGGAATTCTACTAGGTATTCAAACGAATACTTCTACAGACATGTTCATAGCAGCAGTATTTCTAGTACCCAGTTGGAAACAATCCAAATGTCCTTAAATGGATTCATGGAGAAACAAATGTAGGATAACTATACAATGGAATATTTCTTTTCAAGTTCTACACAAAGATAGTTTATTTATCCACATTCTCTTAGACCTTGGTGACACAGAAATACTTTATCACAGATATAATTATTGGTGCAGATTATTTGGTACCTGAATTTTTCAATTTATAAGCATTTTCAGATTTCATTAATATTACTTTTAATACAAACTAAATCTTTTCTTTCCAACATGTGTACTCATTAGTAAGTCCCCCACAGTTTATTTACTCATCCTGTGATGAGCAGGTTGTACCGGTGTCCTCCTAGGCTTTCCTGTCATACGTCATTCCTAGGCAAGAGCATCCCAGGAGTGCAATGGAATATTATTTGGCCATAAAAAGGAATGAAATATGGGCCAGGCATAGTTGCACATTCCTATATTCTCAGCTACTTGGGAGGCCAAGATAGAAGGTTTGCAAGTTTGAGACCAGCCTGGGCAATTTAACAAAACCTTTTCTCAAAAAAAGAAAAAAAAAAAGTCTGAGGATGTAGCTCAGGGCGTCGTGACCCTGGGTTCAATCCCCAGTACAGCAAACAAAGCAAAACAAAACCATAACAACAACAAAACACTGATAAATGCCATAACATGGATGAACTAAAAATTTGTGTTAAATCAAAGTAGCTAGACACAAAAGAATGCAAAGTGTGTGATTTTATTTTGCAAACTAGCCAGAATGAGTAAATCCATAGAGACAGACAGAAGCAGATTAGTAGTTGCCAGGGGCTAGGAGTACAGCACAAAGGAGTGACTGCTTATTGGCTATTCAGTTTCCTCTTAGGGTGATGCACATGATTTGAAACTTGATATGGAGCATTGTGTAACATTGCAAAATGTACCAAATACCACTGGAATGGTTAATTTTTTTACTTTATGAAAAAGTAAAACAAAATTTCATAATCAAATAATAAGAGAATAACAATAGTTATTATACTGTGTATCATAGTTATTTTTTAGTTTAAAAAAATTTTGGGGGGGTCCTGGCGGTTGAATTTAGGGCCTTGTGCTTGCTAGGTAAGCACTCTACCACTTGAGCTAAATCCCCAACCCCTATAATTGTGTATCATTATCTTCATGTGACATGAATTTACCTCAGTAGAAAAATAGATTTCCTGTGAATCTCATGATACTTCTGAGAGAGACACTGGCAATTTATTCATGGAATTATATCTGACTTTATCATTGTATTTTTACATTCTTTTCTTAAAGGGGGCCAATGTGATAGACAGAATACTCCACCCTACCCCAGATGTCCTTTCCTAATCCTCAGAAACTGTGACTATGTGAAATTACATGACAAAGAGAAATTAAAATTGCGGCCAGGATTAAAATGGGTAACTAGCTGACCTTAAAATAGAGAGATCCTCCTGGATTTTCTAGGGGGGCCCAGTGGAATTAATAGAGTCCTTAAAAATGGAAGAGGGGGTTGGGGATTTATCTCAGTAGCAGAGCACTTGCCTAGCAAGTGCAACGCCTTGAGTTCAGTCCCTAACACCACCCCCCAAAAAACATTGGAAGAGGGAGCTGGGTGGGCATGGTGGCTGACACCTATAATCCCAGCATTCAGGAGGGCGAAGCAGTAATTTTTTTTTTTTTTTTTTTTTTTTGGTGCCAGAGATCAAACTCAGGGCCTTGCTCTTTGCAAGGCAAGCACTCTAACTGCTGAGCTAAATCCCCAGCCCATATTAAAGCCACAAGTCTAAAGCCAGTTCAAGCTACATAATGAGTTCAAGGTCAGTCTAGAGTACATAGTGAGAACCTGTCTCAAAAAACATAAAATGAAGCTGGGCGTGGTAGCACATGCCTGTGATCCCAGCACTCAGGATACTGAGGCAGGAGGATCACTGAGAGTTTGAGGCCTGCCTGGGCTACTTAGTGAGTTCAAGTCCAGCCTGAACTACGCAGTTAGACCCTGTCTCAAAAAAGAAAAAGAAAAAAAGAAAAAAAAAGAGAAACAAAACAGCCAGACATAGTAGCACATGCCTGTAATCCCAGCATTTGGGAGGCTGAGGCAGAAGGATTGCTGCAAATTCAAGGCCAGCCTGAGTTACAACACATGATCTTAGCCAAAAGGCTGAGAAGCGATTACAGAGTGAGTTCAAAGCCAGCCCGAACTACATAGCGAGACTTTGTTTCAAAAAAAATCAATCAATAAATAAATACATAAATAAAAATTAAAAACAAAACAAAAATGCAAGGAGGGGGATTTAGCTCAAGTGGTAGAGGCTTGCCTAGCAAGCTCAAAGCCATGAGTTTGATCCCCAGCACACTCCCCCAAAAATGCAAGGACAAGGGAAAAGGAAATATTGAAATGTGTGAAAAGTCTGTATTAGAAAATATTACACAGGAATTATATTGTTTTCAATTAGACACATCAGTTAGATCTACCTGTAAAATGGATTCTCACTGAAAAGTCTTTATCAAGAAAATAAGCAAAAATTGGTGCTACAGTGAGAAAGGGCATTGAACTCTCTCTCTCTCTCTCTCTGTCCCTTGACCCTCTCTCTCTCTCTTTCTCTCTTTGTGTTTTTTGAGACAGGGTCTCATGTGTTCAGGCTATCTCTAGACTTACTAAATTTACTATGAAGCACAGACCGTCCTCAAATTCCAGATCCTCCTGCCTCAGCCTTCTGAATCCTGTGCTTGGCTCAGGATTCTCATCTTGTTTGGGCTTTAGTAGGCTGTGTGCCTTAAGCAAATGATTGTGCTTAATTTTCTTCATCTGCAAAACAGGATTTTGGACTAGTTAACCTTGATGATTCCTTCTCTCCTTTTTTTTCCTTCTCCTCTTGACACAGGAGATTAGAGTGTAGTAAAGCTGGCTATTAATTACAAGATCCTGGAACACATGTGCAGAACAATTCCCAAAGCCCTGCCTGTGTACTTCTTGCAAGATCTTGAACAGGTTTTCAGTAGAATGGCCTAGACCTGATGTCAGCCTGAGGAGTGGGCTCCCAGTACCACCTCTCAGGACTCATGTAGAAGTTCTTGAAGGGTTCCTTGAGATTTAGACAGTCTGAAAGGACACAGGTGCCAAGAAGAGCTTGCTCTTGTGGCTTTCCTCATGATAGCCCTCTCTGCTTTCTCCAGGGTGTTCTTTTATCTTCCTTTTTCCTCTTTTTTTCTGCCCAAGCTCGCTCTGAAGAGCCAGTATCTCCCTCATGCTTCACTTTTACTTTTTCGAATGAACTTTGCCACGGCTTTTTGCTCTTTTCATTCAGTTCTTTATTCGAGACGAGAAGAATCTGGAATCTAACTCCAGAAGGAGAGACGAGTAACCCAGAACCCAGTAATGTTCATTTGGTGAGCCACCTGTAGGAGATACCTGATAATACTCTGATATTATAGAGGAGTAGCTCTGTTAAAAGCACTAGGGGAAATTTTTTTAACATTCTCTCCCACTGTCTTTCTATCCTGCTGGCCTTTTTCATAAAGAATGTTAAATTCTTAATTAGTAAGTTGCAAACATGAAAAATGCAACGTTTTACTGCACATTTGGGAAAGTTGATAATTTCTTTTTTTTTTTTTTGGTGGTACTGGGAGTTGAACCCGGGCCTCATGATGAGCTACAACCCCAGCTCTTTTTATTTTGTATTTTTTTTAATAGGGTCTCACTAAATTGCCCAGGTTGGGCTCAGACTTGTGATCCTACTACCTCAGCCTCATGAGGTACCCGTCAAAGGAGAGAAATAGAGCTTCCTTAGAATTCTAACTGAAGCAAGTCACACTCCTACATGATGAATGGACATCATGAAAGATGAAAATCTGCGACTGTGTATAAGCAAAAAACATTTTGTATTTGTATTTTTTAGATTTTTATTCCGTGTAAAACACCTTTGTACTTTATAGATTTCTCCTCTATTTCAGCTCTCCAGTGAACTATTTTAAGATGCTGTTTTCCTTCTCTACTGTAGTACTGTTCAAATAGGCAATTTAATTGTCATCCTACTTTTCCTTAGTCTTTTTTTTTTCTTTAGTCTTTTAAGACCTTTACTATTGTGAAATAATCTTAGGCACACCAAGTACAAATCCATTAAGTATTTTCTTTATTTTGCTAATAAAAAAGTGAAAAGCATAGCAGGAGGTCAGGGGATGCGATATGAAGGACTTGATCTGCTGTTACTGGTTTTGAAGATGGAGGAAGAGGCCACAAGTCAAAGAATGCAGGTGGCCTCTGGAAGACAGAAAAAGGCAAGGAAACGAATTATCTTCCACACCCTCCAGGAAGGAACACAACTCTCTTCATACCTTCATTTTAAACCAGTGAGGTGTGTGGGGGAATTCTGACTGTAAAACTGTAAGATAGGGGTTGAGGATTTAGCTCAGTGATACAGCGCTTGCCTAGCAAGCACAAGGCCTTGAGTTTGATCCCCAGCACCAAACAAACAAACAAAAAACCCAAAAAAACTATAAGATAAATTTGGGCTATTTTTTTCTTTCATTTTGCTTTTTTGGTTTGTTTTTTTGTTTTTGTTTTGATGCCGAGGATCAAACGCAGGCCCTGAGCTGAATCCCCAGCCCAATTTGTGCTGTTTTAAACCAGAGTTTTGGTCATTTGTTATAGCAGTGACAGAAAACTAATATGGCCAGTGTAGATGTGTGCTCTTCAAGCCCCACAAAACCTATGTGTTCCATGGGTACAGAGTATTGTTATGAAGAATTTAGGCTTTGAAGTTGGAAGATGTCGTCCAATAACTTACTAGTTCTGTTACTATGGGCAATCCATTGAACTCATCCAGTCCTCAGTTTCTCCATCAGGTATACTGGAGACAATACCTACAAACTTGATCTGTTGTGCAAATCATAAGAGTAATTGGTAAATCCTGGAAAGTATGCTAACAGAGTTAATGTATCTTATTATTACGAGTCATGCTGGAGATGTAGCTTAGTGGTAAAATGCTTGCCTAGTATGCACAAGGCCCTGAGTTTGATCCTCGGTGATATACACACGGGCATGCACACATGCATACACAGCAGATACAATTTTTATTATATTTGCAGATATCTTCCTGGTTTTAAACCACTATATGTGGCTTGGACGTGTGTCCCACACCTTTTGCAGATACAACAGATGAAACCCAGATAGACTGAAAAACTTTCCTATGGCCACCCAGCTAATGAATGATTTGACTAGGCAAATAAAGCACTCTCTGGGCTTCACAGTATGAAGCATAATCTCTAAAATAAAAAGTATCTCTTGGCCAGGTGTGGTGGTGCACACCTGTAATCCCAGTTGACTCGGGAGCATGAGGCAGGAGGGTGACAAATTCAAGCCCAGCCTGGGCAACGCAGTAAGACACGGTTTCAAGATAAAATGAAAAGGCGGGGCATGTAGCTCAGTGTCAGAACCCCTGTCTAGTGTGCACAAGGGCCCATCCCCAACACCAGACAAGGTGGGAGTAAGGAGGTAATTCTTTATAGAAGTCTTTACTGCACATCAGAGAAGATACAGTGCCCTCAGGTGGCTTTTTATCTTATCTTACAAACTGCCATTTTTCACATTTCTGTCTTAAAGGTTGAAAATATTTGAAGATGGTGTAAGGAAGTATGCCTTAAGGAAATACTTAACAGTTTATGGCAAACTCAAGACAGTAAAACATATGAAGATTTCAGGTAAGTTAGGGTTTTAACCTGAAATTGGGGACAGAGATGAAAAACACCATTAAAAGTAGAGAGGAGGGTGTTATAAATGCAAAGTTAGAAACATGTCACAGTTATTAATTATGGTGACTAACATGGCCCAAATGTTTTATCAGAAAAGTATATTTTTGTACTTTCACTGACAACTTCCACTGCCTCTCTTCCATTACTTCATTTAATTATTCTTCCAAGATTTCTCTGAATTAAGAAAGAGAAACATTCCCTTAACCCTATTTCATCAAAAATGAAACAAAAATGAGTTCTTTTTTGTTTTTGCTTTATCGAGGTATAATTTATATGTAACAGGTGTTGGGGATTTTAGTGGTAGAGTGCTTGCCTAGCAAGGGCAAGGCCCTGAATTCGATCCCCAGCACCAAGGGGGAAAAATTATGTGTAACATAAAATTCACCATTTAAAGTGTGCAGTTTAGTGAATTTTAGTTAATTCCCTCTCTTGTATACTATCACTACTAATTTCAGAACATCTCCATCACCCCCTTCCCCAAAGAAAAACCTCATGCCATTAGCTGTTAGTCTCAGTTTCCTTCTTCTCCCCTCTTTTGGCAACCACTAATCTTCTTTCTCTCTTGTCTATTCTGAATACTTCATATGCATTGAATTGCCAGGTGTGGTGGGACATGCCTCTAATCCCAGCACTAGGGAGGCTGAGGCAGAAGGATTGCCACAAGTTTGAGGCCAGCCTGGGCTATGTAGTGAGTTCAAGGCTAGCCTGAACTACATAACAAGACCTTGTCTCAAAAAAAAAATATATATATATATTTAATTATCAGCATAATGTTTTTAAGACTCATCTAGGTTGTTGCATGTATCATACTATAATTTGGATCTGGACTGTCCCCAAAAAACCCACTTGTTAAAAGCTAAGTCCCCAGCTCCCCACCTTTGGGAGGTAGTAGAAACCTTTAGAAGGTAGGGCTTGGTGGGAGAACTTAGGTCATTAGGGAAATGTCTTATTTTACAAGGGGGTATTGGGAACCTGGGCCCTCCTTTTTCTCTCTCTTTTACTTTTCCACCACCAGAGGCTAGCAATTGTTCCACCGTGTACTCCACACTCTGATGTGCTGCCTTGTCACAGCCCGAAGCAAAAGAGCCAAACCACCATGAACTGAATCTTCCATAACTGTGAGCCAAAATAAACCTTTCCTATTGTTAAGTTGATTACCTCAACTATTTTATTGTATTAACAAAAAGTTGACTAATGCACATCAGTACTTTGTTCCTTTATTATGATTGAATAGATCTCGCCGTATGGATATATTATATTTTATCTAATTTTTCATTAACTGATGAATATTTGTGTTGTTTCCACTTTTTGGCTACTAATATGAATAATGCTACTATTGATGTTCCTATACAAGTTTTTGTGTGAAAATGTATTTATTTTCAACATGTACTTAAGAAGTGTAATTCCTGGCTCATAGAGTACCTCTGTTTAATTTTTTGAGAAACTGCCAAACTGTTTTCCACAGCAGGTGCACCATTTTATATTTCCCACCAATGCATGTTATTGTCTGTTTTATTTATTATTAATTTATTTTCTTTGTTCTTTATATTTGTACATGTTAGCAGTACATAATGACTACATTCATTATGCAGCACTTGTACATGTACACAACACATCTTAATTCTTTTTGCAACCCTCCACCTCCTTTCCCTCCCAGCTGCATTTTTCCCTCCCCTTCCTCACCTCTCTCTCTGTCTCTTCATTCCTCTTCTCTTTTGAGAAAGATCTCTCTCCCTACTTCCTTTTATCTATTTTTTTATTTTGCTCTTTCTTTTTACTCTGGGTTTCTCATATAAGAGAAACCATGTGATATTTAAGCTTGTATGTCTGATTTATTTCACTTAACATTATGGTCTCAAGGTGCATCCATCTTCCTACAAATAATTCACGTTTATCTTTCTTTCTGACAGAGTAGTACTCCATTGAGTATAAATACGACATTTTATTTATCCATTCATCTGTTAATGGGCATGCAGGCTGTGTCTGACATTTAGCTATTGTGAATTATGCTGCTATAAACATGGGTATAAGTGTACCACTGAAATATGATGTCGTTAACTCTTTTGGGAAGATACCTACAAGGTGGATAGCTCAGTCTAATGGAATTCCTATTTTTAGTTTTTTGAGGAATCTCTCTAGTGATTATCACAATGGTTGTAGTAGTTTACAGTCCCACCAACAGTGAAGAAACCCCTCTCCCACTACAGTTATCTGGTTTCTTAATGATAGCCATTCTTTCTAGAGTAAGATCGAATCTCATTGTTGTTTCAATTTGCATTTCTCTGATGGCCAGAGATGTTGAACATTTTTTCATGTATTTATTGGCCATTTGTATTTCTTCTTCTGAAAAGTGTCTGTTCATTTCAGTTGCCCATTTTTCAACTGAGTTTTTTATTGGGGGGAGGTCTAACCTTTTTTTGTTTGTTTTTTTGTTTCTTGAGACAGAGTCTCACTATGTAGTTCAGGCTGGCCAGCTGGCCTTGAACTATGTAGTCTTGAACTTGTGGTGATCCTCCTGCTTCAGCCTCCCAAGTGCTGGGATTACAGGCATGTGCCACCATGCCTGGCTAGAAGTTTTAAAATTTTATGTGATCCCATTTGTTGATTCTTGGTGTTACCCCTTGTACAATTGGGGTACTGTTAAGAAAGTCCTTGTCTATGTCTATGACTTCAAGAATTTTACCTATTTTATTTTCCAGTAGATTAAATGTTTCTGTTTTAGTATTTAGATCTTTTTTCCCTTCCATTCTTTTTTATTCTTTTATGCCTATTCCCTCTTTTCCCTTCCCCCTCCCCTCTCCTGTGTTCCCCTTCCCATTTGAAGATTTTCTTCCTACTTCCCAATATCTGTCCTCCACTTTGCTCCTTATCTATCCTTTGGGTTTCTCACACAAAAGAAAAAATGTGATATTTAAACACGTGCCTCCGATTTATTTCACTTAAAAGTATGTTCCAAAGTGCATCCATTTACCTAAAAATGTCTCAGGTTTATCTTTTATGGCAGTGTAGTACTCTGTTGTATACAAAAATCACATTTTCTTTATCCATTCATCCGTTGATGGGCATCGGGACTGTTTCCAAAATTTAGCTCTTACAAATTGTGCTGCTATAAGCATGGGTGTGCATATATTGCTGTGGTATAATGCTCTTCTCTCTCGGGAAGATACCTAGGAGGGGAATAACTAGGTCAAATGGAACCTCTAGTTTTAGTTTTTTGAAGAATCTCAATACTTAGATCTTTGATAAATTTTTATTTTAGTTTAGTACATGATGAAAGATATGGGTCTAGCTTTAATCTTCTGCATGCAGATAGCCAATTTCTCAAGCATCATTTCTTAAAGAGGCTCTCTTTCCCCCAGTGTAAGTTTTTGCCCCCTTTGTCAAAGATTAGGCAGCTAATAGAGCGCTTGCCCTGCAAGCACAAGGCCCCAGTTTCGACCCCCAGCACCGAAACAACAAACAAAAAAACAAAAAAAAAGATTAGGCACCTAAATGTGCTTGAGGTTGTTTCTACATCCTCTGTTCTGTTTCACTGGTCCATATGTTTGTTTTTTATTGCCAATATCATACTGTTTTTATTACTGTAACTGTCTAGTGTAACTTGACCAAAATTGTGATTCCTCCTGCCTTGCTCTTGTTGCCCAAGATTGCTTTTGCTATTCTAGGTCTCTTCAGGTTCCATATAAATTTTAAGATTTTTTTCTAGTTCTGTGAGGAATACTATTGGCATTTTTATTGGTACTACATTAAACCTATATATCAGTTTTTCAAGTGTGACCATTTTGACTATATTGGTCCTCCCATTTTCTGATGTCCTCTTCCATCTCCTTTCTCAGAGTACTATAGTTTTTATTGTAGAAGTCTTTCACTTCCTTGGTTAGGTTAATTCCTAGGTATTTAATTTTATTGATGCTCTTGTGAAAAGTATTGTTCTCCTTATTTCTTTTTCAGTGAGTTTATTATTGATCTACAGGAATGCTATTGTTTTTTTGTTTTTGGTTTTGTTTTTCAAGACAATTCAGACTGGCCTTGAACTCACCATGTAGTTCAGGCTGGCCTTGAACTCATAGCAATTCTCCTGACTCAGCTTCCTAAGTACTAGGATTACAAGTGTGCGCCACCCCACGTGGGTGCCATTGATTTTTGTTTGTTGACTTTCTACATCCTGCTACGCTACTGAATTTAGTTATTAATTCTAGAAGTCTTTTAGTAAAATGTTTTGGGTCTTCTATGTAGAGGATCACGTCATCTACAAATAATGATAATTTGACTTCTTCCTTTCCTATAAATATCCCTTTTATTTATTTCTCTTACCTGATTATTCTGGCTAATGTTTCAAGAACTATATTGAACAGTAGTGGTGACAGCAGATATCCTTGTCTTGTCCCTGATTTTAGAGGGAAAGCTTTCAGCTTCTGAGCATCTACTCATTTAATATCATATTGGCCATTGGTTTGTGCATGTGAGATAAGGTCTGTCTATATCTATTTTCTTCAGGATTTTTTAATCATGATTGAATGTTGGATTTGTCAAAGGATTTTTCTGCATCAAGTGAGATGATCGAATAGTTCGTCCTTGCTTCTGTTTATGTGATGTATCACCATTTATTGATTTACACATATTGACCCATCCCTGCATTCCTCGGATGAGTCCTTCTTGGTCATGATGCATGATTTTTTGATGATTTGTTGCATCCTGTTTGCTAGTATCTTGTTGAGGATTTTTACATCAATATGCATTAAAGAGATTGGCCTGTTGTCTTTTATAGTTAGGTCCTTTTCTGGTGTTAAAATCAGGATAATGCTAGTTTCTAGGAATGACTTTGGGAGTACTTCTTTTCCTTTCAATTTCATTAAAGAGTTTGAGGAACATTTGTATTAGATCTTCTTGTAGAATTGAGCACTGAATCCATCAGGACCTGGGCTTTTCTTAGTTGGTGGTGGCTTTTTAAAAAAGTAATTCTTCAATCTCATTGCCTAATATTGGATTATTCAGGGTTTTTGTATCTTCCTGGTTCATCTTTGCCAGTTTATATGTATCTAGGAATCTATTCATTTCTTCTGAATTCTCCATTTTATTAGAGTACCGATTCTGAAAGTAGTTACTAATAATCTTCTGGATTTTGGCAGAGTGTGTTGATTTTACCTTTTTCATTTCTTTTTTTTTTTTTTTCTGAATCAGCAGTTTAGTTTTAAAAACAGCATGGGGTTGGGGATTTAGCTGGGTGGTAGTGCTTGCCTAGCAAACTCGAGGCCCTGAGTTTGATTCCCAGCATCAAAAAGAACAAATTCTGTTATGGCAATAGCATAATACAACACAAATTATTACAGTGCAGTGGTTGTCATGAAGTTCACAATAGGATACTCTCAGCCCAAAAACCAAACTGAAATCAGCCATGCACTTCTGAGCCAGGAAAACCAGTGCAAGCAGCCACCATAGCAGGGGACAGTGGGAAAAGGCTTTTCCGGCAGCAAATTTCTGGTCATAAGGCCCTGCCAGCCTTCACTTTGTGTCTTGGTCTTTCTTTTCATCTAAAAGAGTAGAGCAGATCTCCAGCTTTTTCAGTTCTTCCACCAGGTCCCCATTCTGGTACATCTGCAGAAGAATGTCACAGCCCCCACTCCAACCTCACCGTTGAGGTACACCTGCAGGATAGCGGGCCAGTTGGAGTAGTCTTTAATCCCCTGCCAGAACTTGGGATCATCCAGCACATTGTAGGCCTTGTGGTCGCAGACCCTGTGCAGCCGCAGGATCTGTACCACCGTGTTGCTGAAGCTGCACTGGGCCTCCTCCAGCTCGTGGGAGACCACCACCTTGTCCTTCTTCACCAGCGCGTCAAGCTGCTCTGCCTGGCCAGGACCACATGCCTGCAGCCTCCGGGCCCACACTCCCTGTGCTGTGCCCTCAGCAGAGCTGAGCCGCCCCCATGTGGCACAGGGACCCGCTCATCACTGCCCAGTGCCTTTTTCATTTCTAATTGCATTGATTTGGGTCTCTTCTTTCCCTTTTTTTTTTTTTTTTTTTGTTGTTGTTGTTGTTCGTGCTTTGTTTTTTGAGACAGGGTCTCATTCAGGCTGGCCTTGAACTCACTCTGTAGCCCAGGCTGGCCTTGAACTTGTGGCAATCCTCCTGCCTCAGTCTCCCCAGTGCTGGGATTATAGGCATGTGCCACCATGCCTAGTTCCTTTTTTGATAAGATTGGCTAGGGGTTTATCTATTTTGTTTATTCTTTCTTTTTTTCTTTTTCCTTTCTTTCCTTCTGTCTTTCTTTCTTTCTTTCTTTCTTTCTTTCTTTCTTTTGGTGCCAGGGACCAAACTCAGGGTCTTGCACTTGCTAGGCAAGCACTCTATATTTATTCTTTCAAAGAATAAATATAGCTGAGCACCTCATTGGTCTGTTTTTTGATCTCCTTTGCTCTCCTTTCAAATAACGTGGCTTCCTGGCTTTTCCTTTCCTCCCCCTCAATGTCTTTGGATCAGCTTTGGGGAATTTGGGAGTTTGGGAGGCATTTTGTTGCCCTGACTTCTCATAGTCATATTTTTTGTTTTGTTTTGTTTTATGCTTAGGTATGCAGCTGCTTATAGTAGAAAGACTTTGTTGCTGGTATGACAGTCTCTTTTTAGCTTTTTAAATTTTTTATTTTTTTAATTTGTTAGTCGAGTCTTGCTCTGCAGTTCAGGCTGGCCTTGAACTCAGTATGTAGCCCAGGCTGGCCTTGAATTTGTGGTGATCCTCCTACCTCTGCCTCCCAAGTGCTGGTTACAGGTGTGTGCCAACACCCCTAGCTAGGTGATCTCTTTAGTTTTTTTGCTTTTCAGTGATGCACTCAGGACATGACTAACTATTGACCTTTGCCTGTGTCCTGAGATCTGATCACCTCTGTTAATATATAGGGTAACTGGCCCAGAATCCAGTTGTCTGGGAACAGACCTCAGTATTTTTAATGTCACAAAGGTAATCCGAGTATTGGCATACAGAGAAAACCTATTAATAGCAACAGTTATGTAAGCCTGGCAATATCACATAAATCAGCAAAAGTAATATCATTCAAGGTGAAACCAGATATTGACATACCATAAGAATCAATATATACCCTTAGCTGGGCGTGATGGTGCACGCCTGTGATCCCAGCACTGGGGAGACTGAGGCAGGAAGATCGCCTCAAATTTGAGGCCAGCCATGGCTACATAGTGAGTTCAAGGCCAGCCTGAACTGCTTAGCAAGACCCGGTCTCAAAAAACAAAAACAAAACAAAACAAAACAAAACAAAAAAACCAATGTACACTCTTAATCTTAGGAAAGAGGTCTACAATTATAGCATAAATCCCAAAACAAACCAAATATTGACAAACAGCAAATATCTGCTAAATATGATAACAATATCTTCACTAAAGATAGAAAAGAATTCAACAATAGTAACATAGAGATAACTATCTCTCTAAAGATTAACAAAATTTAGTGGTTATTCTATTAAAGATATGGGGGTGTTGAGAATGCGTGAATGCAAAAAGAAAAATTTGAAAAATTAAACTATGAGAGAGAGAGAAAGAGAAGGGAAAAATGAGACAAAGGATCCTATTATGGAGTAGAAGAACATTTGTAGAATGAGGTAAAGATAACAAAAAAACACTAACAAAAAGTAGAAGATAAAAGAAGAAATGAGAGAAAAAAATAATATAGAGAATAAAAAATAGAAAAAATTGAAAGAAAAAAGAATGGCAAACAAAAAAGTAAAAAAGAGTAAGAAATAGAAAAAAAAGTTCAAATCAGAAAAAAAAAATGTTTTTGCTCTGTAACTTTGAATGAGTGGTTTCCTTCTAGCATCCAGAGTTTTGAAGTCTAGGAAGTCTTGGTTTTCTCTGCTGAGCCTTGTGGCCAGTGGGTTTGTGAGTTGTGCCCCTGTTCCAGAAGCCCCTCTGTTTACCTTAGGCTATGGCAACGTCACTGCCAAGATGTGTCCTTGGTCAGGCTGGTGGATAGGGAAGGCAAACAGACCTAAGATCTGTGCTGGAGGTAGGAGAAGGGTTAACACTGGCAGGCACTTTCAGACCCAACTCTTTCGAGTACAACTCAAACTGGGCATGGCTTCTCATTGTGCATGGGGAGGGACCGTGTCCTTTCTTGCCTAAAATTGAACTTCTCGGGAGATTTCTTTCTAACCCACTCCCTCTCCATGGCTGTCTCTCACTGTCACTCTGGGTGGGTAACACTAGGAGCCCTGAAGTGAAGTTGGTTTTCAGTTGTTCTGTGTCCCGGATTTAAAAAATCAATCTCTTCCCAAAATGGTGCCCGATCAAGCATTCTCTGGCAGCATGACAGATGCCCGAGATTGAATCCCTCTCTGGCTGTTGCCTGCTGTGTGGAAGGAGTTGCCTCAGAGCAAACTCTCATGCTGTTTCTGCAGTTCACAGAGGCTTTAGGCTCTGCTGCCATTTCTCCCCGGATCTCCTAGCCCTGGGTGAGTACCTTGCTTCTGGGGAGCTCAGTTCACCTTGACATGAGCAACAAGGGTCTGGGAGAGAATCTAACTTATCTCCTTCTTTTCTCTGTGTTGTGGACCTTCTTTCCAAATTCTCTGTAGCTTCTAATTTTTCTTGTCAGTTCCTTCCCAATTCCTGGTGATCTGCTTCTCTGTTTTTGCCAAGTTGTTATTTTCCAGTGTCTGGATTCCAGATCTCATAAAGTCTGAGTTTTGCTACTGATCACCACTTCACCTTTTTCTTTCTCCATTTTCTGGTTTTAAAAATTATTACTTTATAGCCACCCTGCAGTATAATACACAGAACAAAACATTTATCACATTAATCACTTTCAAGCATACAGTTTAATAGTGTTAAGTACATTCACATTTTGTGTAACCATTCTCCAGAACTCTTCCTCTTGCAAAACCAACACTTTACACCTACAAAACAACTCCTCATTTCCTCCCCCTATTAGCACCTGGCAGCCACCATTCTATGGTCTGTCTGTAGGAATTTGACTACTCTAGGTAATGCATGTAATTGGAATTATACTTTTCATTGTGTAACTGGCTTATTTCACTTAGGATGTCATGTGTTCTTATGTTTCATCCATGGTGTAGTATGTGTCAGAATTCCCTTCCTTCTTAAGGCTGAATAGTATTTCTCTGCAAGTATATGCCCTCTCATTTCTTTTATATAGTCATCCACTGATGGACACTTGAGTTACTTGTACCTTTTGCTTATTGTGAATGAAGATAATAAGAACATTGATATGGGGTTGGGGATTTAGCTCAGTGGTAAAGCACTCACCTAGCAAGCACAAGGCTGTGAGTTTGATCCCCAGCACCTAAAAAAAAAAAAAAAAATTTTGATGTAAGCTGGGCATGGTGGTACACAGTTTTGCGGTGGATGTGAGCTTCCAAACATGCACGCCCTCTGACCCTGCAGAATCAAGCACTGATGTTGTTGGGCCTGTGGCAGTGGCAGCTATGGTCCTGGAGGTGTGACGTGTGAAGGAGATCATCCCCAGGTCCCACAGGGTACGCGTAGGTGATGTGAGGCTTGTGGTACTGGGATCCATGGTCCTGGAACCAAGGAACACTGAAGGGCCTGTCTACCCTGTGAGGTGCAACACTGGCCCGGGGCTCTTGGCAGCAGCAGGAGGCTGTCCCCAAAGCAGAAGGGAGTCTTAGCAGTGGCTCCATTCTAAAGCTGGAGCCACTGGGAGTGAGTTCCCTTCCTGAAACAGATGTGAGTTCCTTTTCTAAAACAAAGCAGTTACTTGGATTCAAACTGGGTGAAACCCTGTGAGGACTGTAGAATTCTGTCATTAGAACTGCCAGTCCACAGCAGTGATGGGAGTCGCTGGTTTACATTTTCCCAGTTATGTGGCTTTCCCTCCAGCCAGCAGAACTGCAGTCACAGTTGTAGTGTGCTTTGTTCCTTCACCTGTGTGGCCTTTCTAAATCTCCATGCTGTTCAGGGTTCCTGCCACTTCTTGGCTGAGTTCCAGTGATCTTCCTCAGTCACTCTCCTCCAAATAGGTCCTTCCTTTGTTATCCCCGTTCTCCTCTGTGGCAAAGGCAAGTGCACAACACCTCTACTCAACCAGCAATGTCTTGTTTTTATTATGGAGGTTTTACAGTTTTTATTAAGTATTCTAGGTATTTTTTGCTACTTTAATTGCTATTGTTTAAGTTTCATTCTTAAATTGTTCATCAATAGTAGAAATACAATTTATTTTGTATACTGAATTTGTATCCTGCAACCTTGCTAAATTCACTCATTACTTCTAGTAAAGTGTTTGTGGATTCATCTGCATTTTCTATATATATAATAATATCAACTACCAAAAAAAGAAAATTTTACTTTTTCTTTAAAATCTTTACTTCTTTTTCTTGCCTTACTACACTGGCTAAGAATTCTTATACAGTATTGAATAGAAAAGGTAACAATGGACATCTTTGCTTTATTTTGACTGAGAGGAAAGCGTTCAAAACTTCCCCATGAAATATGACGTAACCTATCAGATTTTTAAAGATGACCTTGTTGTTGTTGTTGTTATTATTATTATTATTATTATTATTATTATTATTATTATTTTGGCTTTTTGGGACAGGGTCTTGCTATGTAGTTCAGACTGGCCTCGAACTCACTATGTAGTCCAGAGTGCCTTGAACTTGTGGTGATCCTCCTGCCTCAGCCTCCAGAGTGCTGGGATTACAAGTGTGCACCACCACACCCAGCAAGACAACCTGATCAAATTAATGAGGTTCCCTTCAATTTTAAGTTTGCTGAGAGTTTTCAAATCATGATCAGATATTAACTTTTTCTGTATGTCTACTGACAATCATATATGTTCTTTCTCTTCAATTCTGTTAATGTGAACGATAATTGCTTGTTTAAAAAATCCTTTATTATGGTAAATTTCAAATATATGCAAAGTGAATAGTATAACAAACTCCCAGTTTCGTATAGCATCATCCAGCTTCTTATATCATTTGTAGTATAGAGGAGAAAAGATTTCTTTTTTCATTCATTGTAGGTTTATGACCCATAAATCAAAAGACAGATTAACAAGAGAAAAGAATATAAATTTATTTAATATAACTTCTACGTGACACTTTTACATACCTTCAGAAACAAAAAATCAGGCTCAGTGCAGTGGCACACTGAGAGGCTGGGGCAAGAGGTCACTTGAACTCAGGAATCTGAGATCAGCCTGAGCAACGTATTGAGACCCTCATTTCAAACAACAACAACGAACAAAGCAAGACAAAATGAAACAAGAAAAGAAATGAATACCTAAAGAAACAGGATACTGTATGTATGTGGAGAATCATGCAGAACTGTGACCGCAGAACAAGAGTGTGACCTAGTAGTAATAAATTTAAAACTGAGGGTGGGATTTAGAGATGCCTGTTTGTTAACATTCCTGGGTGGTGGATGTGGTGGTGCACGCCTATAATCCCAGCACTCAGGAAATTGAGGCAGGAGAACTGCCGAGATTTTGAGGCCAGCCAGGGCTACATAGTGAGTTCAAGGCCAGCCTGAACTATGTAGTGAGACCATCATCTTTAAACAAAGGTAATTAACAAAAAACAAAAACAAACTCTAATGGTCCTGGTATCATAGTACCAGTCAGAATTGTTATCTAAAAGGGCTATATATGATAAATATAACTAGATCGTCTCATTGGCTGCTAAAAATATTCAAAATTTTAACCACAGCTGTTCTATGTCTTTGATTTTTCTTTAAAACCTTTACAGCCAGATTCATAAAAAGGACTCCCAAAGTGCTGGGACTGCACCACACCACTATGCCGGCTAGTTGGAGGTCAGCCTGGACAACATAGAAAAGACTCCATTTCAAAATAAAAAGTAAAAAGTGCTGAAGATGTAGCTCAGTGTGAAGGCCCTGGGTATAATCCCTTGTACAAAAAAACGAACAAAACCCTTCCCTGACCTCCCATTCTTTGTTTTTGTTTGTTTGTTTTCTGGGGTTGGGGATTGAACTCAGGGTCTTGTACTTTGGTAGGCAGGTGCTCTAATCGCTGAGCTAAGTCCTCAGTCCCTGTCCTCCTGCTCTGAGATGCTAGGAGAGTCTGTGAAAGTGGTATTCTCCCCTACTGTGGTAGGTCTAGGTCTAATAAATTTAGGGCCACCTAGTAGGCTTTCCAGTGATCTTTGGATAGAAAAGCAACCATTAAGTCTTTTTTGAGCAAAACAAGTTCTCTCATTTTAATAGCAATTGTATAATATCTTTCTTTTAGTGCTTATGAAGGAGGAAATTAGGTGTTATTCAAACCCTGTGACATGTCAAAATGCCCCATCTCTGCCCACCCCTGCACCCTAGCCTGGCCCCTCTTGTTGGGCTCCTGTTGTCTTTGGCTATTAACTGATGTACTCATCAATGAGTCTTCACAAGTGATTTACCTGGTTTTCTCAACCCCTCCATTTGTGATTTCGTCCTCGCCTGTAGTTACACTTTATATTACCAAGGATGATCCTTTGCAAACCATATTGGAAATCCCAGGTTCACTGCAAACCCCTGCTACAGAAAGTATAGAGAAGTTTCCAGATTCCCCTCCGGTTCCCAGATTCCACTTCCAGAATCAGGTGGGAAGAATCACCTTCCTGAATCTTTCTCTGAAAGCCCAAGAAGGGGCTCTGTTCTGACCAGCTCTTACTCCATGCATGAGAGGTCACCCCACCTCAAACCCAGAGATATAAGCAAGGTGCTGCATTCATGTGAGCTTCAAATAAAACGATTTCAGCAACTTACTTTTCTGTGGTGCCACAACTGCACCAAGGACCTTGGGCTCCCCTGCCTAGAGACTTTCCCTGGGGCCACAGGGCTGGGCACTGAGGGAAATCCAAGGTTAACACCTTCAGTGTCAGCCAACTCCAGGAGGTGGAGCTGTTGCGCTTTGGGTCACATCTGCAGGCCACATGAGCGGCGGGACGGGGGCAGACACTCGCCTGAGCCGCTCATGGAGGGGTGGGGGTGGGGGTGGGGGTGGGGCGCGTCGGGAGGTCAATCTCGCCGCTAGGTGGCGCTGTGCGTCCAGAGGCCCGAAGTCACCGCCATCCAAAAGAAACGCGTGCCTGCCGCCTTACAGCTTCAGCAACTAGGTCAGCAATGAACTGGGGAGGCACAAGAGAGGTGGGGGATTAGAGAAAGAGAGCCCAAAGCCAAAGGTTACTTACTAGCGTGTGCACCTTTCCAACAAGAGTAAAAAGACAATGATCAACCTGATCTGCCGGGACGGAGGCGATGACGCCGTCCCCGCGGGGCGCCCGGCAACGGGAGCAGCAGGCAGGAGCCCGGCGGGGTGGAGCAGCCCGAAGGAGAGGAGCCTCCGCCCGGCGCGGGACTCGGGGCGAGCAGCCGAGGCCGGCTGGGGGCTCTGGGGCTGAGCCCTGCGCTTTCCACGGTGGCCTCGCCCAGAGCAGCCACGAGCAGGCAGGGAGCTCGGCCTCTCGCAGACGCCGCCGTCCCGGGTGTCCTGCAGGCTTGGTGGCCCGCGGAGGGCGCGAGCGGACCCTCCCCACCCTGCAGGGACCCGCTTCTGAGTGAACCAGAGGGAGAAGAATCCCCAGGAGTAACTGTCCAACTTGAGAGAAGAGAGAAAAAGAGGGAGAGAAAAATCTCAGGGAGGGCAGTGCCCAGCAGAAGGAGGCCTGGAACAACTGTCGCCTTCACAGCTCCAACCTTCTGTCTACGGTGTGAAAATGTGCACCTGCTCTCTACTCTGCTGAACGTTCGCATCCGGCAGCACATTGGCGCGTCTGCCAAACCAAAGGCCCACTCTGTCCCAGTTCTACAGCCAGACTCCACTCTGTCATTCTTTCCAAAGGACTCTTCTTTACAACCAATGCGCCCCACCACCCCACCACTCCACCACCCGGTACTTGAAATTGAACCCAGGACCTTCTCACTAAACTACATTCCAGGGCCTTTCTTAAAATTTTGAGACAGGGTCTAAGTCTAAATTGCCCAGGCTGAGCTTGAACTTGTGATCCTTCTGCCTCAGCTTTCCAGGGTGCTGGGATTTGCAACCAATTTTTAAATGTTCATTTAATTAAAGGCTCTTTCTGGAAAGATCATTGATATGTATCCATTAGCAGCTCAATCATTTTAAAAATCAGCAATTAAAAGCGGACTTTCATTGTCTCTGGCTGCTCAGAGGGATAGAAACTGCCAGCACTTTGTCATTAAATTTTTACAGTATAAAACTGTACCCATATAGGCATTGTAATAAAGCATATCAAAGTGATTAGAATTCTCCAAAGTTTAGAATCTCTTGTTTTGAAAACAGCTGCAATATTGCAAGCAAAGAGCTACAGGCTTAAAAATAGCAGTTTAATTTAAAGAGGATTGCCTTCTATAGGAAAGAACACTTTTCATAGGATGAACCAATTAGTAATGCGGACAAGATTAATTTCTCCTTGTAACTGAAGATGCAGTGAGACTTCACAAACTTGTGTTTTCCTTTATATACAAATTGTGGAAACACTTTCCAGTTCTTTGGATGCTCTTCTCAGGTTGCATGATGTCTGAGGAAGCCACTGTATACATTTACTTTAGAAAAGTTCCTTGATACCAGCAATTATTAGGGAAATAAATCAAAACCACAACGAGATACCACTTCACATCCATTAGAATAAAAAACCAAAACAGTCAGAAAATAACAAGCATCGACAAAGATGTAAAGAAATTGGAACATTGCTTTTGGGGATATAAAATGGTACAACCACTGTGGAAAATGGTATGGTGATTCTTCAAAAAATTAAATATAGACTTACTATATGATCCAGCAATTCCACTTCTGAGTCCACACCCAAAATAAATGAAACCAAACAAATCTTTGCATACTCATATTCACAGCAGTGTGGGGACCCACTCGGAACCGCAGAGTTGTTAAAGGGATGATTTTAAGCTAAAGATATTTCAGGTGCAATGAACATAGAAAAAAAGTGCTTCTCGGTGCTTTCCTTATCTGACTATCAACAGTGGTTGGAAAATACACTCCACAGGGTGACTCTCTTCTCAGAAGGGAGAGTAAAATCTACCCAAAAATTTTGCCACAGGAGTTTTATGGCTCTGAAGGAGATAAAATAACCAATAATTCCAGTGTAAAACTTTTTTTGGAGCAAAGTTTATTTGAAAAAATAAAAGTGAAGCATGCGAGAGAAATTGGCTCTGCAGAGCGAGCTTGGGCTGAGTAAAAGATAAAAGAACACCCTGGAGGAAGCAGGGCAGGCTGTCATGAGGAAAGCCACGATAGCCTCTAGTGTAAAACTTTATCATATCTTTTTTTATCTTTGTAAATTCTCTTGGATAGGATTCAGTACCAGGCTGTTAGAAAACATGGGACTTTTTCATATTACATATTTTTAAATGAAGGAATTTAAACAAGAAACAGGAAGGTCACTCTGACTTTTCCCTGCCCTCCCCTCAAGCAGATCAGAAAACCTCTGCAAGGGTTTTCTGACCCTCATGTGAGAGAGGCCCTCCCTATATCCAGAGGGAAGAAGTATCCTTATTGAAGACACAGGGACAGCAAGAAGAATTTTAACAGGCCTTGCTAGGTAACCTCCAATTATTACCATGAGGTCATACCCCTTTGTCCATTCGTAGTTCCCTATAGCCATCCTTGCTTCACCAAACCTAGGCATAACATAGATTTTCCTCTTTCTTTGGATCTTATTTCTCAACAGTGATAACCTTCCCATACAAAACTTACATGAAATAAATGTATATGCTTTTCACTTGTTGATCTGTCTTTTTATAGATGCCTCAGCTATCAGTCTAGTAAAGCATGAGAAACTTTTCCATCTCTAAACACACATAAATAATTCTGGTTTTGTTTTTCTTTTTAATCTGCCTCCTGTCCATTTAATGCACAGGTCCCAGGGACTGAAATAAGAGGGTAGAAGAAAAAAATTTCCTCCCCTATAGAAGCACAATTCACAGTATCCAAAAGGTGAAAGCAACCTAAATATCCATCAACAGATGATTGAATAAACAAAAGTGGCATATCTTATATAACAGGCTGTTATTCAGCCATAAAAAAGAATGAAGTACTGATATATTCTATAACATGGATGAAACAAGGAAACATACCAAGTGGGAGAAAAGACAATTAAGGTCATATATTGCATGAGTCTACTTATATGAACATCCAAAATGGGTGAATCCATAGCAACAGAAAGCCAACTAATGGTAACCAAGAGCTGGGTGAGGCAGAGAAATGGGGAATGACTGCTTAGATTATGGGGTTTCCTTTTGTGATGATGGAAATGTCCTAGAACTAGATGATGGCTGCACATTTAGATGTGCTAAATGCCATTGAATTGTATACTCTAAAATGGTTAATGGTTCATTTTATGTTATGTGACTTTTACCTCAATAAAAAAAAGTCAAAGTCCCTATAGATTAGAGCAGGAGTACTTTTTCTTATTCCTTCCTCTAATGACAGCTATAAACTCTGGGCATTTGATATAAACCAATCACAGGAAGAACCTGAGAGGTGGAGAGGAGAAGGCAGATTGGCTTGGGCCTCACCCCCAAGGAATGACACAGCAGCGTGGGCCCTGCGTTTTCTTTCTGCCTTGTGTATTCCATACGGGCCCTGGAGACACCAGCAACCCAGAAATGCCAACAGGTACAGATAAAGGAAGAAGTCTGCACTCTCTAGCCCTGGGGCCAGGAAAGCAGCAGTCTAGCAAGATAAACTCCTAGACAATGACTATTCTACTCCAGAAGCAACGAAAACCAACAGCGTTGCTCACTCCTGCCATCAGTGCCTGGGTGGACAGCCTTGACTTCCGCCCCCATCAGCCTCCCTGCCGGAGGGCCCTCCGGAAAGACCAAGTGGAGATCTGGGATGCTCAGCATCGTCCGGCAGTGATAAGCTCATAACCCCATCTCCAGAGCCGGTGGCAGCCATCTAGGGAAACCAGATTACCCTTCTTCCCACTGAAGAAAGCCCTATCTCCTGCCCCTTCTTTGCTAGGGTGGTAGCCATGAACATTAAGCAAGCAGAGAACCAGAGCTCTCACAGTGCCCCATAGTAGCAAAGCTACGTGGGGAGCAGTGTCTGTACCTCAAAACCCCAGCCAGAGTTTTATCAGCAGAGACCCAGTGGGAATCCTGCGTCTACCCCAGCTATAACTAGGAACACTTTCTCCACCCTGGTGTCAATAGGGACTGAGGCGGGAGCCTGGACTTCCACTGGCAATAACAAAGCAGCACCCACCACCACCGTCACAACCACAGTGTACAAGGAAAACTACTGAAAGACTTAAACAACCTGGAGTCTTTTAATATTATACTCAAATGTCCAGATTTCAATCAAAAATCACTCAGACCTGGTCTGTCTGAGGGAAAAGTGAAGCCCCTCCCTGTATGACTTTATGGAGCACACGAAGCATCTGTGCGGTGAGAACTGATTTCCACTGAAAAGGTCTCCAAGTGGGCCCTTGGCATACTTTACTAGACACATGTATGACCTCAACCCGATAAACTTTAAACATTAAAAAAAACACTCGGAGCTGGGGATTTAGCTCAGTGGTTAGAGTGCTTGCCTAGCAAGCACAAGGCCCTGAGTTCGATCCCTGGTACACAAAAAAAAACAAAAACAAAAACAAAAAACCCACTCATATCAGGAACCAGGAAAATCTCAACATAAATGACAAAAGACAATCAACAAAATCCACACCTTGATGACATAGATGTTAGAATTATCTGACAAAGCCTTTTCTGTTTGTTTTCTAATGGTGCAGGGGGACTGAATCCTGGTCCTAGGCTTTGTGTCTGCTAAGCACATGTTCTACCACTGAACCACATCCCCAGCACTGCCAAAGGGTTTTAATGCAGCCATCATAATAGTGTTTCAGTGAGTAATTATGATCACACTTGAAGCCACTGAAAACATAGAAATTGTCAGCACAGAAATAGAAGACAAAGTTGAGTGTGGTGGCATATACTTGTAAGTCCAGCGCTCAGAAGGCTAAGGCAGGAGGATCACCATGAGTTCAAGGCCAACCTGAGCTACAAAGTGCAAAGTGAGTTCAAGACCAGACTAAAGTACAGCGGGAGACCCTGTCTCAAAAAAAGAAAAAAAAAAAAAAAAGAAGTAGAAATAGTAAAGAAGAGAAAAATGGAAATTTAGAACCTAAAAAGCACACAGACCTATGGATTCAAGAAACTGAGTGAAGTCATTAAAATTTTGTCAGGCTGGGAGCTAGCTCAGTGATAAAGGGCTTGTGTAGCTTGTGTGAGGTCCTAGGTTTGATCATCAGCAAAAATTGCATGGTTGTTGTGTGCTTTTTTTCTGTGACACAGCCTGCACTGATTGAATCAGTCATAATGGAATATTTTAATTATTTTATTACTACACGTTTTCCATACATAATGATCATATTCATTATGGGGAATCTGTGCCTGTACATAATATATCTTAATTCTTTTTTCCTCTTCCCCTCCCCTTGCTTCAACCCTTCTTCCTCTCCCCATTTAGAAAAGCTTTGTTTCCATTTTTTCCCTTCTATCCTCTTTGTTTAAAAATCCCTCCTCCCCTTCCTTCCCTTCCCCCTCACCCCTCCCTTGTTCCTCTTCCCATTTGAACAAGTTCTTCCTACTTCTCAATATCCATCATCTGTTTTGCTCCTCATTTACCCTTTAGGTTTCTCACACAAGAGAAACAATGCACTATTTAAATTTGTGTGTCTGGTTTATTTCACTTAGAATTATGGTCTCACAATGCATCCATTTATCTAAAAATGTCTCAAATTTATCCTTCTTTATGGCAGAGTAGTACTCCATTATATATAAATACCACATTTTCTTTATTCATTCATCTGCTGATGGGCATATGGGCTGTTTCCAAGATTTAGCTATTATAAATTGTGCTGTTATAAATATAGGTATGTATATATTGCTGTGGTATGATTTTTTGTTTTGTTTTGTTTTTTGTTTTTTGGAAACAGGACCTTGCTCTGTAATTCACGCTGGCCTTGAGCTCTCTATGTAGCCCAGGCTGGCCTTGAACACACAGTAGTCCTCCTGCCTCAGCCTCCCAAGTACTGGGATTACAGATGTCCACCACCATGCCCATCTTGGAATGATGATTTTAACTTTTTTAGCATGATGCCTAGAAGGGGAACAGCTGGGTCAAATGGAACTTCTAGATTTAGTTTTTTGAAGAATCTCCATAGTGGTTGTACCAATTTGCACTCCCACCAGCAATGGAAAATTATTCCTTTGGGGACAGCCTTGCCGGCATTTTCTACTGGTTGATTTCTTCATGATAGCCATTCTTTCTGGAGTGAGATAGAATCTCAGCATTGCTTTAATTTGCATTTCTTGAATGATCAGTGATGTTGAACATTTTTTCATGTATTTACTTATTGTTTGTACTTCTTCTGGGAAGTGTCTATTCATTTCAGATGCCTATTTTTTGGATTGGGTCTTTAAATTGGGGGGGGCTCTGATTTATTTTTAGGTTTTTGGTTTTTTTGGGTTTTTTGTTGTTTTGGTTTTTTTTGGCACCAGGGATTGAACTCTGGGCCTCGTGCTTGCTAGGCAAGCACTCTAACCACTGAGCTAAGTCCCCACCTCGAGTTCTTTATTCTAGATATCAGACCTTTGACTGAGGAGTAGCTGGTAAAAATTTTTCCCATTCTGCGGGTTGTCTCTTCACTCTGTTGATGATTTCTTTTGCTGTGCAAAAGTTTTCTAATTTGATAACGATCCCAGTTGTTGATTCTTTGTAATGGTTTCTGTGCAATCAGGGTTACGTTCATAAAGTCTTTGTCTACACCCACGTCTTCAAGAGTTTTACCTACTCTATCTTTCAGCAGAAAAAGTGTTTTTTGTTTTGTTTTGTTTTATCTTGGATGTTGTCTTCTGGATTCAAGCACAGATCCTTCTGTTATTGGGTAGCCAGCTTCTAAAAGTGGCTCGCCAACTAAATGTTACTGGGTTATGGGTTGTTCACCTCTCCCTCTGGAGTTAGATTCCAGGTTCTTCTTGAACAAAGAATTGAACAAAACAAGCAAAAACAGTGGTCAAGCTTATTTGAGAAAGTAAAAGTGAAGAGTAGGGGAGAAACTGGCTCTGCAGAGCAAGGTTGGGCCAAGTAAAAGAGGAAAAAGCAAGATAAAAGAACACCTTGGAGAAAGCAGAGTGCGCTATCATGAGGAAAATCTACAATAGCCAAGTGTTTCTGTTTCACTATTTAGATCTGATACATTTCGATTTTAGTTTAGTGCATAGTAAGATATATTGGTCTGTTTTTAATCTTTGCTGTGTGAACATCCAGTTTTCCCAGCACCATTTTTTTTTTTGGTGGGGTTATGCTGGGGATCGAACTCAGGGCCTTGTGCTTGCTAGGGAAGCACTCTACCACTTGAACTAAACTCCCAACCCCACCAGCACCATTTATTAAAGAGGCAATCTTTCTTCCAGTGAAGATGTTTGGCCCTTTTGTCAAAGATAAAGTAGCTGAGTATGCTTGGAGTTGTTTCTGCATCTACTATTCCACCGATCCTCTGGTCTGCTTTTTTTTTCCCAGTACCATGTGGTTTTTTATCATGGTAACTTTATAGTACAATTTCAAATCAGGGATTGTGATGCCCCCTGCCTTGCCCCTTGTTGCTCAGAATTGCTTTTGCTATTCTAGGTCTCTTCTGGTTCCATATGAATGAGGGTACAATATCTGCAGATCAGTAAATGTAATGTGCCACATTAACACAAGAGGACAAAAACCACACAATCATCTCAATAGATACAGAAAAAGCATTTGACAATGTCTAACACCCATTCATGACAAAAACCCTAAACAAAATTGGAATAGAAGGTCTTTATCTCAATCTGATAAGAGCCATCTATGACAAACCAACAGCCAACATCATACAAAATGGACAAAAACTGAAAGCTTTCACTCTAAAATCAAGAATAATCAAGGATGTCCACTATTACCATTCCTGTTCAGTATAGTTCTAGAAACATTAGCCAGAGCAATTAGACAAGAGAAAAAATAAAAGCAATGTGGATAGGAAAGGAAGAAGTTAAATTATCATTATTTGCTGATGACGTGATAGTCTACATAGAAGACCCCAAAAACTCCACCAAAAGATTAACAGATATTAATAGAAATAATATCCAAATTTGGTAGCATAGCAGGATACAAAGTCAACACTCAAAAAATCAATATCAGGGATTAGGGATTTAGCTCACATGGTAGAGCACTTGCCTAGCAAGCACAAGGCCCTGAATTCGATACCTAGCACTGCCCCCCCATCAATATCATTCCTGTACACAAATAACAAACTCACGGAGAGGGAAATTAGGGAAACAACAACACCTTTCA
This sequence comes from Hystrix cristata, assembly GCA_004026905.1. Classification (NCBI taxonomy): domain Eukaryota; kingdom Metazoa; phylum Chordata; class Mammalia; order Rodentia; family Hystricidae; genus Hystrix; species Hystrix cristata. Next base: position 26,917 of record PVJO010003333.1, on the reverse strand, counting down.
CAATAGCATCAAGAAAAATGAAGCACTTAGAAATCAATCTAATAAAGGAAGTAAAAGACCTTTACATTGAAAACTATAGTGCTCTGAAAAAGGAGATTGAAGAGGATATCAGAAAATAAAAAGGTATCACCTGTTCTTGGATAGGCAGAACCAATGTAGTGAAAATGGCCATATTTCCAAAACTGTTATCTAGATTTAATGCAATCCCAATCAAAATACCAATAGCATTCCTCACAGAACTGGAATATTATTTTTATTTATTTATTTATTTATTTTTATTTTTACCAAGAACATGTATTGGTACATTATATACATAATGGTCATAATCAACATGGTTATTTTGTACCTGTACATGATGTATCTTGGTTTTCCCCCCTCTTCCCCTCCCCGCCCTTCCATTCACCCACCCCTCTCTATTTGCAACAAGTTTATTTACACTTTTCCATTTCTTTCCCTTTCATTTTCTCTCACATTTATATTCACTGTCTTTTAAAAATATTAGTATAGAAAATAAATTTGCTTCCAAAATCAATGTAACTTACCACATAAACAGATTATTGGAGAGAAATCATATGACTAGCTCAATAAATGCTAAGTGGGGGGAGTTGACCAGAAATAACTAAAGAAATGTTAGAAGGAAAATAGAGCATGAGTGAATGGAACATAGAATTTGGAGTTAGTGGGCTGGGGATTTAGCTCAGTGGTTAGAGTGCTTGCCTTGCAAGCACAAGGCCCTAAGTTTGATCCCCAGCACCGAAAAAAAACAAGTAAATAAAAATAAAAGACCTACATCCAAATTACATTCAAATGCTGACCACACAATAAAACACCTTGCAAGGTACAGTACTTAACTTTTGTAAAATCGATTATTTGGAAGATTAAAGAAGACAGTACTTAACTTTTGTAAAATCGATTATTTGGAAGATTAAAGAAGACATTATATTTTAACAATGAGATCTAGCACAGAAGAGGAGCTTTGTAAGTGACAGACATCATAATAGTGTTATTTACATAGGAGATAGATAGATGGATGGAAAGATATCTAGGTCTTAAATCCTATACTAATAGAAGACATAAAAAGTAAGGAGCTGTAGGAGAAAATCCATGAAATACTTGCATAATTAAGAGGTCTGCAAGTAAAAGAATCTATACTACATAAATACCTCATTTAAAGTCATGTTTAAAATAAACACTCAATAGATGAACAATGAAAAAGAAGAGACAACTCACAAACAGAAAGCAAAGATTGCTACGTAAGTGGGAGGGAAAATGTTAATCTTTAAGAATAGAAAATGTCTGGGCTCGGCATGGTGTTGCACACCTGTAATGCCAGCACTCTAGAATCTGAGGCAGCAGGATTGAGGCTAGCCTAGGCTACGTAGTGCATTCAAGAAGGAAGAGGAGGAGGAGGAGAAGGACGAGGAAGAGAAGAGCAATTTTTAAAAAAGAAAGTGTCTCAGTTTTTACAAATAGAAAACAAATGTGAAGAGATAGCCCAATTCTGATGAAGCTGGAGTGGAACAAGTACATTCATATAAGGCTGCAGCAGCTCAAGTTGACACAAAATAGGCTTTAAAGGGCAGAATTTCATGAAAAATTAATACAGGATAGGTTTTGTATTATCTTATTCTCAGAATATATTTTAAATAATTTCTTAATGCTTTTAACGGTGAATTGATACTTAGATGACAACAAACTATATAAAGGTAAAGTTGGGGCTGACGGTTGTGCTGGCAGCCTCTAAAATAATAAGTGAGTTCTCCCATTCCTCCAGCTCTTTCAGAAATTTTGAGTTTCCAATACCAAATCCTTCCAATACTAAAACTAAGGCTCAGAATGCCTTAGTTCCTAGGGTGGTTTCTGTTCCTTGCATAGAGGTCTGCTTGCTGAGTGGGTTTAACAACAGCCCAAAGGAGCAGCATAAGAAACTCCACAGGGTGAAAACAGCATTCTCGCATGAGAGACTAGATCTGCTCACTGCATGTCAACCTAATTCCCTCCTATTACAACTAATTCTATTTACTTCTTTTCATCCACTGTTCAACTGCATCATGTTGGGCTCCTAATAAGATGTCAGAAGTGACAGTAGCCTTCATTATCTGTGGGGGATATGTTCCAAGACTCCCAGTGAATGCCTGAAACTGTGGACAGACATGAGCCCTACATACCTAAATATATACTGGGTTTCTTTCACTGTACCTATAAAGTTTAATTTATAATGTAGCACAGTGAGAGATTAACAACAGCTAATAATAAAATAGGACAATTATAATAATATACTATAATAAAAGTTATGTGAATATGATCTCTCTCATACTGTACTCACAAAATATCTTGTACTGCACTCACCCTTCTGATAATGTGACCAAGTTAGAATTAAGATTGCAATTAACAAGCTGGGTGTGATGGCACACAACTGTAATCCCAGCATTCAGGAGGCTGAAGCAGGAGGATAACCATGAGTTCAAGGCCAGCCTGGGTTACATAGTGAGTTCAAGGCCAGCCTGGACTATAAGGTGTAGTAGTACCAAAAACAAGCAAATGAAAAAAAGGCTTGCAGTTGACCATGAAACCACAAAAGAGAAGCCATGGATAAGGAAGGTGTTGTGGTTCAGATTGTGTCCCTCAAAGGCCCATGTGTTAAAGTCTTGATCCTCCGGATGCTGCTGTTGGGAGGTGTTGGAACATTTGGGAGGTAGGATAGCGTTGAATAGGAAGTACCTGGGTCATTGGGAGCATATACTTGAAAGGGATTGCGGGACCAAGGCTACTTCCTCTTTGTTTTTGGGCTCATGATGTGGGTGGTTTTACTCTACTATGTTCTTCCACCAATATGCACTGCCTCATCACAGGCCTAAAACAATGGGGGCTGTGGCTGTTAGGGTGGAATGTCAACTTGACTAGCTTTAGGATCAGCCCCTAAGAATTGGTGGAACACACTTCTAGGCCTGTGTAGGTGGGTCGTGGAGGCCTGGCCTTGAGATCTATGTCAGTCACTCATCTCTTCCTCTCTGGTGCTGTTCCTCTGTTCTGCTTCCTGGCCACCATAAACTAAGCAGCTTTGCTTTACCACACCCTTCCGCCATGTTTTTGCCATAAAGCCAACCAACCACGGACTGAACCCCTTCAAACATGAGCAAAATTAGATCTCTCCTCCTTTAAGTCAAGTATTGTGTCCAGAGACAGGAAAACTGACTAATAATACAGGGGCCAATTTACCATGAACTAGAACCTCTGAAACCATGAGCCCAAATAAATCTTTTCTCCTTATAACATAGTTATCACAGGTATTTCAGGTATTGTAGAATGTTAACACAAGAGGACTATTTTAATGTCTGCTAGAGAAAGCTTCCCATCTTGATTGTGCCTTGGACATTCCCCTGGCCTTCCTTCCCCTACCTGGTGATAACAGAAGTCTCTCATGATGAGTCCAAAGCTAGAGTGAGGGGCTGGGGATATATATAGCTCAGTGGTAGGACAGTTGCTGAGCATGTACAGTGCTCTGGGTTTAATTCCCAGCATCACCGAAAAAAGAAAAAAAAAAGTCCAACTGAGATAATAACACTTTGCCATATTGGACTTGTCCCTGGAAGCTGATATCCCTTTGGCTGATATTGTGTAGCAAAATGTATTAATGTGCTAATACAATGGGTAATCAGCCATTAATAAATTATGCTGGCTGTTCCATTCTATTGTCATGAAATATTCAGAGCTATAAAGGCATTTCAATTTAAATAGTCATCAGGGCTTCAGTCCAGTTCAGCAGTGAGCTCAGGTTTCCTCATATTTTTGCATAGGTCAGATGTGCACATAAAATAATAGTTCCAGGAAAAAGCACCAAATGGCCCCCCTCTACAGAAAATCAGGGGTGAGAGGCCACAGCTCTCTCTTGGAGTTCAGGATTCCTGGGTCCTGTCCTAAGCCTGGGCCTGGCTACATTGAAGGATTTGGGATTCATCCAGTTGTAGAAAGCAAGATTGGTGCATTATAGGATGTCTTTTCCAATCCTTGATTGTAAACATTTAAAATGCTTCTAGTCTTCTTAGACTGCATACAGGTATATGAGACAGTGGAGGGATTTATATGACCATACAGATTGGGAATGGGATTCAAATTAACAAGCAATAGGGCCTCCACAGGAAACACTGGGCATTAGGTAGTTTGGGAAAGCTAGACTCAGCCTGTCCAAATAGAGATGATTGACCTGCCAATAAATCACGTCCAAGGAGATGTGAGTGTAGGAAGCGTCTGAAGGGTGAGCTCTGTATAGGGGAGGAAAATATCTTTATCCTACCCCATTAGGGTTCCTGGCTGAGGCCCCTATAACAAAGAAATAAAGACAGTTGATATGCCTAGGTGTGATGTCTATGGGGTAGCATGTCCTCAAACCCCATCATCTGGAATTCATGTAGTGTCTCTTCCACAGGTCAAAAGAAGTCCCTAAAGTGGTTAGATTTAAAGGTTGAGAAAACAGACCCCACCTTTGAGGGGAGGAGCAGCAAGAAATTTGTAGCTATATTTAATGCACTATAAAAGTCTGGCTGAGGGGTTTGGGGATTTAGCTCAGCAGTAGAGCCTAGCAAGCACAAGGCTCTTGGTTCAATCCCCAGCACACACGCCCCCCCAAAAAAAAGGTCTGGCTGGAATTATTAGGCAGGTGAAACTTCAGCCCCCACAGGAGGAGATCTGCAAAAGCCTCTGATGTTTGTTCTAGCTGTCAGTGTTTCTCACTTCTCCATCTTGTCTCCTGCCCTTCCTCCATCTCTCTCTTTCTCTTCCCCCTCTGCAGTTCAGCTGCAACCAAGATCTATGACCTTGATCATGTCACTTTTCCTTTCTGGCCCTCCCAACTCAGAAACCCCATTTGTCCCCACCTCAGGCCCCACTTGGGCCTGGAAGGAGGCGCCAGCTCAAAATGAGTGGAAAACCCCTTGAAGCTTCTAGAGTTCCTGGCAATAAAAGGAAATTTGGGGAATCAAAACAGTAGGGGTGAAACTCGAATGATGCCTTAGAGGGGCCGGGTTGGGGTACAGGGTAGAGGCACTCGCAAACAGAACAGAAGGGAACTAGGCACAGAAAGTTGTCCTTAGCTTCCCTCCTGTCTCGGAGGGGCACTGGGTTACCCCAGGTACAGACTGTTAGCAATTGGAGCGAGTTGTCCTTCCAGGTGAGAGCATATAATAATCCCTAATTGCCCCTAATGACTTCCCAGGGCTCAGCACAGGTGGGAGCCCAGGCATTTCAAGATAATAGCTTTCTTTCTCTTTTTATTCTCAGTATGTTTGCTCCCTACAGACCAAAAGGCAGTATTAACACCAAGTGCCCTGGATAATTAGGTTGGTTCTTACTTAGGTGCTATTCATTAAATACTTACAGTCAATATACATAAGAGTCCTGCTTCTGCTGAGACAAAGGAGTCAGAAAACCTAATTCTCCTCAAAAGGTGTCTCTGATGTCCTGAGAGGACAGAGGATGCACGGGGGACAAAGGAAAAGAAACAGCTCCAGTACGTCAGCAACCACAAGATAAGCCTATTTTCTCCCCCTGTTAGGCAGGGCTTGGGATCAGGGAATGTCAGAGTGAGAAGGGATCAGAGGTCGATGTCCACACTTTTACCTTGGTAAGGGAAAATTGTGGGCCTTTGAAATTCAGTAGGATTCTAGCATGGACAGCTCATCCATCCAGATTATTTCTGCCTGGTTTGTTTTGATTAGATCATTTTAGAGCTCTCAGGGATAGAAACACATTAATTAAAAAAAAACTGATAGTAAGGAAATGAATTATTTTCTAAAGAAATGCAAATATGTCCATTCCATTGTAGAATGCAATTGATGATCTCCCTATGGATATTGACTAGATTCGCCAGTTCTTTTAGTTTTATATCCATTTGTAAGTTCATTTTGACATTCCTTATCTGAAAATAAACTTTTGAGTTTTCTTTTGAATTGGTTGTGATAACCAGGCTGGAGACACATGCCTGTAATCCCAGCTACTTGAGAGGCTAAAGGAGGAGGACTGCAAGCTCAAGGCAATGTAGCAAGCCCTCGTCTCAATATAAAATTTTTAAACGGAGCTGGGTGTCCTAGAACTCGAGAAGCTCTTTAATCCCCAGTCTAAAGGAGCAGGCCGTTCAGACAGGACTGAGGATGTAGCTCAGTGGTCTATAGTGCTTGCTTGCACATGTGAGGCCCTGGGTCCTATCACAAGCAACACATTAACAACCAACCAACCAACCAAAACAAAAACCCCAGCACTGTGGGTTCTATCTTGGCCACATCCTCTCTTGGTTGTCTCACTCTGGGGGAAGCCAGCTATCCTGTTTTCAAATACTAACAGTCCTGTGCAGAGGCCCTTGTGAGAAGCTAAGGCCTCTGGCCACCGGCCACATGTAATAAACTCTGTGATATGACCTTGAGGCAACAGCAGCACAAAATGAATTTATTTAGGCCATGTTTTGACAGGACTTCCACTGGGGAAGACTCATATCAAGAGACCTTCATGGGGCACTGACTGAGGCTGTCGCCTGAAAGAGAAGGACAAGAGAATGCTTCGTGGAGAGGAAGAATGGAGAGGATAATTAAGGGTCTAGATGAGGTCCCTTAGCATTGCGATGCATAATCTCTGGGTCAGACAGAAGAGGCAGCAATGACTTGGGGTCTGCTAGAGCCCTAGAGTTTATTGTGTCTGTGGATGGCAGATCTGGGAGGCTAGTTTGTGGAATATGCAAATACTAAAAATTACATTATAACTATTTTATATTTAAAACACTTGGGTGTATCAGAATGTGAGTTTGGTGCTGGCAGCCTTTTGAGTAAATGGTTCCAGGCTGCTATGAAGAAATAAACAACCCTTTGGGTTCAGGGTCATGTGCCTGTATTTCTGGCTATCTGTGAGCCTGAGGCAGGAGGATTGTGAGTTTAAGGCAAGCCTGGGTAACTTAGCAAGACCCTGTTTCAAATTAAAAAAAAAAAAAAGGTTGGGACTGTAGCTCAGTAGGGCACTTGCCTAGCATGTGTGCAGTCCTGGGTTCAATCCTCAGTAGCACAAAGAATAAAAATAGACAACATAGTGCCAATACAGAGCCTATATATCCTTGGCTTATTGTATAATACAATACAGTTTCAGTTTTAGAAGCTGATCCTTTAGTCCTAGTTGCATTTTCAGATAACGGAAGCCTTGAAAGACAACTTCATTAAAACCTCATGAGAGACTCTTAAGTCAGAAAACCTCAGCAATTTAGCTCCCAGATCCCTGACCTCTGACACTGAGTGAAAAGATAAACATTTGTGTCCTAAGCTGCCTAGCTTTGGGGGACTTATGATGTAGGTAACTAACCGGAGTGCCTTGAGAAACCATGCTGATCAGGCTGTGTAAGGCTGGCTGTGTGCTACCCCCTGCCTCTGCCTCCCTACTTTACCATGCATGCTTTGTCCCAAGAGGCCAGGGGTGCAGCTCTGAGTCCAGGGAGGCATGAACCTCAGTCAGCATTGACAACAGCTGCTTGTCCATTTGCTTTCTGAATTATTTATCCTTCCCTTCTCTATCCCACCCCAGACCTTTTATCACATTAAGCCTTTAGATAGGCCTGTGCTTGGGCTTGGGAGACTGTATTTCTCTCCTGGCCCTGCCACCTTCTGCCCTGCCCAAAGCCAGGAGCATTGTGGAGAAGATTTATCTCTGTCCTGACTGATTTTCTTCTTGGCCGTGGCTCCTGGTAACTGACTCTGACTGGGTCCTAATTGGGGACCTGGCTTTCCCATCCTTTCTCCAGAATAGTCAAAGGAGTTTCTGCCCAGCAAATGCACCCTCCTTTTTGCCCCAGCTCACAGGGCTATGTCACAGCTGATGTCTGGGAACCAGACCCTCTTATTCCCAGCACAGTCCACCACCTTATCCCAGGAGGAGACAGAGTCTGCCCTGCTGCAAGGTGTGTTCTGTTGCCCATGACCGCCCATCCTCCCATCTCTCTTCTCAGGTGGCAGTGAGGCTGGCAAAGGCTCTGGGGATCAGGGAGTCCAATGCAGCTGCCAGCACAGAAGAGGTGCTCTCAGCTCTGTTCTTTTGCCAGTGGCTCCCGTGGCCTCCTGTGCTCTCCTGTGGATCAAGAGGGCAACCTTCATCTTTTGGGGCTGCAGAAGTTGGGTTTTTTTGACTCTGATACTCCACATGGAGGGCGCATCAGAAAGGCAAGACACACAGGTTACGGTACAGGTCCCAGACTCCAGGACCTGACTTCTCACCTAGGGCTCAGCACCTACAGAAGGTGGGGTGGGGGAGTCCCTCGCCAACTACCCCAGACTGCAGGCTTGGTGTGGGAGGAGGTGGGACCTTTAGGCTGGAGTTGAAGCCCTTCCCAAGCCACCTCCTGAGCTCCTGAGCATGGTGACCTCTGGCCTAGCTTCAGATCTTAGCACAAAGGCCACACCCCCACCAACCCTTCCACCTCGGCTTCCTGTGCTGATCCTTTGGGGCACTCCCCAGGGGTGTGAATTGACATTTATATTTATTTGGGTGGGGCAAGAAAATGGCACATGGGGAGGGAGAGCTGTATCTATGTTACAATAATCCCTTAAAGTCTGAGAACCACCAGGCTAATTCCCAAGCAAATCAGGGGTCTCTCCTGCCCCTCAGAAGGCAGTGTACCTCCATCTCAGTGTAGCCACAACATAACATGGAGGCTTGGGCTAGCAAAAAGAAGCCCACAGGATCAGGATCAGGCCAGGATACCTCAGAAGATACCCAGACAAATGCAGTATGAGAACAGAGGCAGGAAGTCTGGCTACTGGGTCCTACTGTGTGAGAGCACCGCCATCCAGGGAACAGTACAGAACTTTGTGGGACAGGCACATGTCCCCAGGAGGGCTGAGGCTGCCAGCAGCTGGAGCCCTGCTCACATTTTACTGGATCTGGTCCATCCTGGTCCATCCTGAGGGCAGTGACAGCATCTGCAGTATCCTGCATCCCTCACAGCCTGGCACAGGCCTGGCACCCACAGAACCCTGGTCTGCAGCTCTGCCTGGCAGATGCTGAGTAGCATGAGAGGCACCAGCAGTCAGACCTGCGCAGGCACTAAGAGGGATGTGCTGGGGGAGGGTGAGCCTCTCCTGGCCAGTGCTCAAGCCCAGGCCCCATCCATGGGTCAGGTGCTATCCTGGGATTGCTGTGTTGGGAGGGACCATGGCTGCCCTTGAAGCCTTCTGTAAGTTGTCAGATGCCTAACATAGATCTCTTCCTGCCATCTAAGATGGCAATGCCATAGAGAGGGCCATCTGTAACACAGGTAGTAAAGAATTTACTAATGGTCAAGGAATATAGAAAAGATAAAAGAGTTTATTGAGATCAGAGTATACTGTCAAAAAGGACAGTGGGTGGGTTTCCAAAAGAGGAATCATGCAGTTAGGTTGAGAGACTGGGGTTTTTATAAGGGCAGAGTCTCAGCAAATCTAGGTATCTCAGGAATGGTTTCTTCTGGGACATCTAGTTTCTGCTACCCTTTAAGAATACCTTCATTGTGTTTAGAGTTGTAAACTAAAATCGCACACTGCAGGACTCTTGCTTAAGCCTCACAAAAGGCTCTTGAGACTCAGATAAGGATATCTGCACATTTTAACCTTTTTGGAAAAGATGGCACATTATCTCATAGGAAAGTGAGAATTTGTTGTTGTTCATTTTATGTAGCGCTGTTTTGAATTCATTTTTGTCTGTGCATCCATCCCATGCCTCATGACTCCACTATGTGCTGGGCTAGATTGTGCCATCAGAGAAATTTGGGTGCTGAGAATTTTAACCCCTTTGTCACCACATTCCCACCTGACAAATCAGCAAATTAAAATCATTGACAAGGAGCAAAGTGGCCATGTGTGGAACTGCTTGGAGCTGAATGGGAATGTCATTGGAAGCCCTTTTAGAGTTTGCTGATTAGCAGGGATAGGGTGACTTTCAGCTTAGAGTTGAGACCTAAACTAGGTGACAAACTCCAAATGGGTCTTTGTAGCAGGTGTCGATAGTGGCCTGGGGGATATTATTGAGAACTGCTGGATTCTAGAAGAAATAAACTGGAGACAGCAGTTGCAGAAACATGGACCAAAGAGAAGAATTATTACAGCACAATTGTAATTACAATGATTGTTAATAGACGTTTCTAATATGAAGAGTTGAAAGCGAGGCCCGGATAAAAATCAGACAATGCCAGGGTTGAGTCAGATATAGCTTGTACCTGTTGTTGTAGATGTTTGAGGGCAGAAGAAACATTACCTGAGTTAGCAGGCATATATATACAACATTCTACCTTGATAATTGTATAGGTACAGCCCTGTGCAGTAGCTGGGATATCTAGGGGCGTGTAGCTTTTTGTTTTGTTTTCTTGTTTTGTTTGGGTGCAGGGGATCAAACTCAGGGCCTTGTGCTAAGCTAAATCCCCAACTCCTGGGGCCATGTTATTTTATAGAACTGCTTGCCTCATTAATTGTATTTTTGTCTTTAGGAGAGAAATACCCTGAGCTATGTTACTAAGAACCTTTTGTATGTATTTAGTCAGGGACTCAATATGCAAAAAAACATATTTAATTTCCATTGACAGGATACCTACAGAGGCGAGATGATTATACCAGACTCCGGGTCCAGTGGTGCTGCAATATGGATAAGCTGGCAGACCTATCGAGTGTTTCAATCCATCTACCCTGTTCCCAAGGGAAGCCTGAAGTGCATTGTCTAACCTAGCTTGGGCAAGCCAAGGTCATAAATTGTGCCACAAAACTGTTGGCTTCTGTTAGGAGTACCACATCTGATACCAGAACTGGAGATCCAGTCAGTAGCAAACCAGTCATTTGTCAATAGGCTAGCAATGTATGAACATTGTTTTTTAGGGATTCATCCCAAATATTTGGTGGCAGTGGGCCAATATGAGAATGTATAGTTTCATTGACCCCCCAGAAGTGGGGTGTTATGGTTTGTGTCTAGATGTCCCCCCAAAGCCTCATGTGGTGAGAGATAGCTGGATCTAGAGTGTGGGCTGCCCTGGGGGCAGGTAGCCTAGATACAGGAAGAAGCTTAACTAGCTGCTTATTTGCATTGCTGATTTGCATACATTCCTGGCATTTTCCTGACTTTACTTTGCAGCCGGCTGCCGTTCTGCACGCCAGCCCTGCCTCGGACCCAGCGGACTATAGACTGAAACCTCTGCAGACTGTGAGCTAATAAACCTTTCTTCCCCTAACTTTGGGTGTCGGGTATTCTGTCCCAACAACGAGAGAAAAGTAACTAAAACATGGGGTAAGCTGACTGCGTATTCCTATTGTTGAGGTTAGATAAATATAATTATCTCAATTTTGAAAATAGCCAGTCTGATAACGGTGATTATTTTTACAAACTCTGGGGTGCTGTGGGTCTTGTTGTAATAGTGGGTGAGCTAGACATGAAAGAACTATGTCTGTTTCTTCCTTTGAAAAAATTTTGCCATGACCTTTTTTTTGAAAGTGTTACTTATTGGCCATTTGGAATTACCTACATGTGCTGGGTGTTTGCTGTTTCTCCCAAATATACTGTTGTACTTTATTCCAATTATCCCCCTGAAATGGGGGAGACCCACTATGGTAATCCTAAAGTGCTGGCTACAGGTAATAATCAACAGATCCAGCAGGCTCCTTGTTGGATGTCCTCTGCATATTGTTGTGCCCAAACCAAAATGGAATTGGATTCTCCCAAAGTAATACTGGATTATAGAGAGAAAAGGAGAGAGATTATAAAATCATAATTTTAAATAGTGTTGGACTTCCTCCCAAGAGTAATCAATGAAATCTCCTGGAAGTAAGACCAACTATAAGTGCATCAAAATTCAGATCAGTTAGGGAATAGAGGAGATATTTGAGGGAGGAGATGACTCACAACAATAGAGAAAAATAAGCAGGATGACAAAGAGAAGCCCATCTACCCCCTACCACCACATTACTTTTTGAGGGTGGGTTAGGTTAGGAGTGTCAGAGTCTTGGGGTGTTTGTGAATCTGTTTCACTTGAGTCTCATCAGGAGAGGAAGCGATGGTCTCAAGAGGTTTACAAGTATAGTTGTTTTGATTGTCTAGAGGTGGGTGCAATCTTTGAATAAATGAACTCATGGTGATATTCCTGGTAGTTTGACTGCCTTGGATAGATAAACAGTACTTGGTAGGGTCCAGTCCACAGCCTCAAGTGGATTTTTGCTGGTGGAAGGGTTTTGAAATGTACCCAGTCCCAAGGGTTAACAAGAGGTGATGTTCCCATAAAGGAGGGGTCAGGTTTGGGACTGAATTTGTCCTGATAACCAGTAGTAGTTTTGATAGTTTATCCCAATCAAATAATATGTTGAGATAAATTATAGGCCTAATAAGAGGTCAGTCTGAAGGAAAGTTCTACCATAAAGGACTTCGAAGGAGCTCAACTGAGATGGCTTTCAAAGTAGTATGAAATTTTAGAGAGCTATTGAGTAAGAGGGTGGGGCCAGGACTTTTAAGTGTTGAAAGAACTCTTAGTAAGAACTGTCTTGAGAATTAAGTTGGCATTTGCTGTCTTTTCAGAATATTGGAAATGTTAAGCCACATGGAGACTGTATTTAATTTTAAGGCCTCATTAACCTCTTGAGTTATATTTGAAATGAAGCTAAGCCTGTTGTCTGATTATAGGAACCAGGGAAGTCCAAAGCATGGAACTATATATTCCAAAAGAGCTGTAGTTACTTTAGAGCCCCTGTTAGTTTTGGTTGGAAAGCTTTTTATCTAACCTATAAAAGTAGCTATGAAAGCAAGTAAATATTTAATGCCTCTACATGGGGACATGTGAGTAAAATCTTGCTCAAATTGACAAATTTAAGATTTTGGCAGTCTTCTGCAATAGTTACTATTAGACACTTGTGCATAAGTACTCTTCTTTATAACCTCTTGGCTCTGTGTATGTTTTGGAAAAGCTGACACAAGTGACTCCATTTTGATTTTGGAGTTGTTTTTTATTTTGGGTGCTGGGGATTGAACTGAGGGCCTGGTACTTGCTAAGCAGGTGCTCTACCACTGAGCTAAATCCCCAATCTAGGCTCCATTTTCATTTTGACAGCTCTCATGCTTTTCTGACATCTTCTCTTGTCCTGAAGGCTTTGCTGATTAACCATCATTTTCTTTTTTTGTTGTTTTTTTGTTTTTTTGTTTTTTTGAGACAGGGTCTCACTAGGTAGTTCATTCAGGCTGGGCTTGAGCTCACTGTGCTGCCCAGGCTGGCCTCGAATTTGCAGCAATCCTCCTGCCTCTGCTTCCCAAGTGTGGGATTACAGGCGTGTGCCACCACGCCTGGCTAATCATCATTTTCATTGTCCCTTATGGCTGGGATGCCTGTTTCAGTCCTTACCTGGTCTCACATTGGAAGGACACTAATGGATGATTTAAAGTTACATAGCCCCTTTTACCCACATTTGAGAAACAAAAATGTTTAAAAGGTGGGGCGTGGTGACAAATGTCTGTAATTTCAGCACTTGGGAGGCTGAGGCAGGAGAATTGCTGTGAGTTCAAGACTAGCATAGGCTACATAATGAGTTCAAGGCCAGTCTGAACTACATAGTGAGATCTTGTCTCAAAAAACAAAAACAAAAAAGAAGGAGGTGGGGTTGGGGATTTAGCTCAGTGGTAGAACGCTTGCCTAGCAAGCACAAGGCCCTGAGTTTGAGCCCCAGTATCCCCCCAACAAATGTTAAAAGGAGAGTCTCTCAGGCCAAGTTTGAGTGGAGTTCACCATTAAGTTTAATTTTATCTGTTTCCTAAGTGATTGTTAACATCTCAAAACATTGAATCAGATCTCTTTGTCAGGAGTGATATGTTGCAGAATTTTGAGAGACAACAGTTACAAAGTTAAAAGGAAAATATAAAACAAAACTAACCATACTAAAACAAATTCAGGGGCTGGGGATTTAGCTCAGTGGTTACAGTGCTTGCCTTGCAAGCACAAGGTCCTGAGTTCGATCCTCAGCACCAAAAAAAAAAAAAAAAAAAAAAAAAAAAAAAAAAAAAAAAAAAAAAAAAAAAAAAAAAAAAAAAAAAAAAAAAAAAAACAAAAAAAACAAATTCAGTTTGTATAAATTCTGAATCAAGAAACAGTTTTTGTTGTGTCAGTTTTTACCAAGGATAAACACAGAATCAATTTGTCAGTAGTACTTTTAGTCTTTTTCATGAATCTGAGAGTAAACGTTCTAGAAAAGAATCAGAACTGTAGATGACAAAAGATTTAGAAATATCAGGACCGATAAACTCTCCTTTAAACCAGGCCTGGTGATACACACCTGTAATCCCAGCCGTGGGAGGCTGAAGCAGAAGGATCACTGCGAGTTCAAGGCCAGCCTGAATTACATAGTGAGTTTAAAGCCAGCCTGGAGACTCAAAAAAAAAAAAAAAAGCGCTCTTTTTTGTTTATAGATATATTTTAGGTGATTAATATTCAAACTTATTGATTATTAAAGTGGTATTTTTTTAGAATGGACAACATTTTCAGTATATTCAGCTTATCCAGCTATTATTATTCTTATTTTTTTTTTTTTTTTGGTGCTGGGGATTGAACGCAGGGCCTTGTACTTACGAAGCAAGTACTCTCACCACTGAGCTAAACCCCAGTCTTCCAGCTATTATTTTATAAACAATTTAGGTTTGGCGGGGGCACCAGGATAGAAAAGTGTCCTTTCTTTCTTCCTTCCTTCCTTCCTTTCTTTTTTGTTTTTTTTTTTTGTTTGTTTGTTTGCTTTTTTGAGACAGAGTCTCTCTATGCAGTTTAGATTGGCCTTGAATTCACAATGATTCTCCTGCCTCGGCCTCCGGAACGCTAAAATTACAGATCTGTGTACCACCACACCCAGCTAAAGTGTTCTTTTTTAAACTTTGTATTTTAAAAAGTTTATATATTTTTTATATATAAGCAATAACTAGCATTACAGTTTTATAGAAATTTTTACATATGATAGAAGTATTTTTTTACAGATTAATTTAGCTTTCTTACTTTTAAGTGAGATTTAGAATCCTTTACCAGGGGATTGGAGATTTAGCTCAAGTGGTACAGTGCTTGCTTAGCAAATACAAGGCCCTGAGCTCATCAATCCCCAGCACCAAAAAAAAAAAAGGAATCTTTTACCAAGTCTTTTATCCATAGACAGTATTAATAAGAATCAAAAAACAAGTCAGAAAAAAACAAAACAAGTCAGGCATGGTGGTGCACTCCTGTAATCCTAGCACTTGGGAGGCTGAGGCAGGAGGATCACCATGAGTTCAAGGCCAGCCTGGGCTACACAGTGAGTTCAAGGACAGCCTGAGCTACATAGTGAGACACTGTCTCAAAAAACCCAAAAATAAATAAATAAATAAAATTTCAAAACAGTTGGACATGGTGGCACAGCACCTGAGAGGCTGAGGCAAGATAACTGTTGTGAGTTAAAGGTCAGCCTGGACTCCATAGTAAGATCTTTTTCTTTTTCCTTTGTTTTTTTGGTTTTTTTTTTCTAAATTTTTTTCATGTTGGGGGATGTTTTGAGGCAGGGTCTTGCTATGTAGTTCAGGCTGGCCTTGAACTCAGTACATATTCCAGGGTAGCCTCAGATTCATGGCACTCATCCTGCCTCAGCCTCCCAAGTACTGGGATTATAGGTGTGTGCCATGACACCTGGCTATATAGTGAGTAGAAAAAACACTTTCTTTTTTTTTTTTTTTTCCTGATATTTAGCCTTGTAGTCTATTTACTCTCTATACCAGCTTGGGTTTAGGCCCCAGCTTGAGCACAGTCTGGTGGTCCAGACCTTTCTTCTTTGCCTTTATCTTAAGCGAGAGTACGCCCTGCTGGCCTTGATACTTCAACAGTTTCATTCCAGTTTTTCTCCTTTACTCAGCGTGGGCCTGCACTTGAAGTTTAGCCTCCGTTGTTACTGCTATGAGGGGGGTACCCCATGGCCACTGTGATCTTGTACAGATTTTTTTTTTTTAATCATGTTGTTTACTAACTAGAATATTTCCCCTAATCTCAGGAGTTGGAAAACCCTAGGACAAATGAGAGGTCATCCTGGAGAAAACTAAGCAAATTGGTTCAAGCAGCTGATTTTCAGCCAGGGAGGGAGCTTTGTCTGATGGTTCCCTGTCCCAAAGGCCAATTATAGTAAACACAGATTAACAGGCAAACAGAAAAGACAATTATATTATATCAGAGTGCACTTTTAGATGTATTGGCCAAGTTGGATTATAATAACCCTTTTTCTGTTAGTTTAAATAGACTGGTCAGTTAGAATTCTCTTAAGACATACCATAGCACTTTTCGGTTTTTTAGGTGAATTATAACAGAGAGCTCTTGTAATACTTTGTTATTTTACCAGTGCATATAGAGTTACACCAATAAGAGTCAGGAGGAGGAAGGGGCATCAGAGTATGGAGGGGACAGAGAGACTGAAGGAAGGAGGTTGAACAGGGGCCTCAGGGTGGCTGAAAAAAGAATCATTAAGGACACAACGGGCTGGGGATTTGGCTCAGTGGTTAGAGTGCTTGCCTTGCAAGCATAAGGCCCTGAGTTCAATACCCAGCTCCCAAAAAAAAAAAAAAAAAAAAAAAAAAACAACTGTGAAAGGATTTGGAAAGGCACTTATGGCAGCCCTCCCACAGTTGGGGATTCTGTGACAAGGCCATGAAGGCTTGAATGTAAGGGGTTTTAAAATCTTTACCTTGATTATGAAAGAAGTCCAACTGTAGCATGGTGTTATAATTTAGAGTTCCATTAAAGGGCCAAAGTTACTGATCTACAATCTTATACTGAGACCAGGCAGTATCGCATAGTAAAATCCAACATTTCTTTCTGAGGATTTGAGGATCAAGTCTAGACCAGTTCTTAAGAATGCAGCCCAGAAATGGGTCAGAGAACTAGAAGTGACACCCATTGTCGGTCTTACAGAGATACTACATCCACCCTAACCCTTAGGGTGATAGACTTCCCTGGGACCTTCCATGGGGCTTCCCATAGGATGCAGGTCTCTTTGGAGGCATTCCCCAAACAGGAGGGATGTCTGATCTTCAGAAATGAAGACTGACTTCACTCTCAGGCCAACCACGACACTGGGGCCACCGTGGTTACTATCTAACCACCGTGGGGCTACTATCTGATTGATCAGGTTGGACCAAATAGGACAGCAGCCAAGAAAGTTGTGAGCCAAACGCTGACTAGTCACAGGGTGGAAAACTCACCATCCTAGAGTGATGGAAAACCTGGTCACTTGAGAGATCAGCGAGTTTAGCTAAGAGAGGAGGTTGGAAGCTGGCAGTTGCAGGAAAAGGATCAATGAGGGAAAGCAGTGTTGTTCTAGTCACCTTTTTTTTTTTTTTTTTGGTGCTGGGGCTCGAACTCAGGGCCTTGTGCTTGCTAGGCAAGCACTCTAACCACTGAGCTAAATCCCCAGCATTAGTCACTTTCTTTATGGCCGAGACAAAATACCTAACACTCACAATTTAAAGGAGAAGTTTATTTTGGCTTGTGTTTCAATCCATAATTGTCTGACTCCAAGGCAGGACAGCATGGCCCCGGGGCATGGCAATGGAAAGCTGCTCATGGCACAGTGGACAAGAAACAGAGACCAAGAAGGGAGGACCCAGGAAGGGAGATACACCCTTCCAAGCCATTCCCCCAGTGACCCAGCTAATCTGATGAGGTTTCATCTCCTAAAGGAATGTTAACTACACCACCCCTATAATCCAATCACCTTCCAAAAGCCTGGCCTATGAGTGCATGAGATTCTTGGGAGACATCTAGATAGAAACCATAATATTCTACCCCTGGGTCCCCAAAAGCTCACATGCATTTCTTTATGCAAAATGTATTTAGTCCATCTCCAAGCATTAACACGTTCAGCAGTTTTGAAAAGACCAAATCCAAAGTTTCCTCTGAGACTCAAGGCAAACTCTTAGCCAATGTAAAAATCTAAAAGAATTTAGATTTATCTTGTACCATTGTATGTAAGCAAAAAAAAAGAAAAGAAAAGAATCAACATTGAATCTAACCATTAAATTTGATTCAGTTCTCATCCAACTCAGTTTTCAACCAGAATCATGGAAAGAACCAAGAGGTACCAGTTTACTTGCACTTACTATCTAGTCTAGGCTGGCCTCAGACTCATGGCCATCCTCCTGCCTCAGCCTCCCAAGTGCTGGGACTACAGGCATGTACCACCACACCCAGCTTTGCCTTCTTTCCAATGGAAACCTTTTTCAGCAACTAAGCTCTCTTCTAGTCCAACTTTACAGTCTCTTCCATTCTGGGAAATGGAAAAGTTTTCAAGTGGGCTTTTTGCTCCTGATTTGCAGTATAAACCTGGCCACAGCAGTAAGCAGTATTCATGGTACAGCCTGAACACTGGGCTGCCTTAAAATTTCCACCACTAGATTAGTCCACTGCCCTTAATCTCAGTCTTCCACAAAGTCTCAGGACCTAAGCAAATACAATTTTATTTTATTAATCTATATGCTGGAGCATAACATACATGACGTTGAGTCCAACTGTTAATGGAGTCTTTGTTCCCAATTGAAACCCCCTGAACCTAGTCGTTACCATTTGCCTTTTTATCAGCATTCTGGTCTTTTGAGCTCCAGCCAGCATCTCCCATCAAGCTCAGCTCACAGCATTCTAATACTTCTCTAGGGAACATCTCCAAACTTTTCCAAATTCCTCCCACACGAAGGCTTTTTGACCACATGGTTGGATATAGTCACAGCAACAACCCCACTTCTCTGGTACCAAAATCTACCTCGGTCATTTTCTTCATCGTTAAGGCAAAATACCTAATACCACAATTAAAAGGAGAGGTTTATTTTCACTCGTTTCAGTCCATAGTTGTCTGGCTCCAAGGCAGCACAGCATGGCACAGGAAGGCTGTTCATGGTATCATAGACAGCTAAGCTATGTAGAAATATTATAGGCAGTCAAACAGGGCTGGGCCCTCAAGGGAGTCACTACAGAAGATGAGAATACACTACAACTATGGCTGGAGGTACGTCCATTGAAGGCTAGATCTCAAGATAAAGATGGAATGACCAGAGCTACATACCCACTTGAGGGATAAGCAATGAATTAAAAATTATACTCATCCAATCTGATAGTCTAGACAAGACCCCAGTCACCCAGGTGGGCAACCAGGACCTCCAGATCCACCTCGTCCTGGAATGTCTTTGTTCTTTCCATGTCCATTTGCTATGTGACCTGCTTTTCCCATTGTACCTACCTCATGATTTTGCTCTATAAAACTTCCTCTGAAAAGTGGGCTCATTGGCAACTCATTCGGGTCCCCTCCTGTCTCTCAGTAGCTATCTCTCTCAATAAATTTTCCTACTCTTAGCTTAAACCCCATGGTTTCTTTGAATTCATTCTTCGATTTTGGAGAACACGAACTTGGCATATGTGACATCTGGCAAGTTGGGAGTTATATTTTTCCCCTATACGATAGCATGGTGGACAGGAAGTAGAGAGCATGAAGGGAGGAACTGGGAAGGGTGATATACCCTTCCAAGCCATGTTCCCAGTGACCCAGCTATTCAGGGTCTACCTCCTAATGGCAAGTCAGCTATACTGCCCCCATAATCCAATTACCTTTCAAAATCCCTGCCTATAAGTACATAAGGCTCTTGGGGGACATCTAGATATAAATCATAACACAATGTAAAGGTTAAGGGAGGGTCCTAGCAATATACCCAGATTTGCCCTGGATGAGCTGCCACTACCAATTGCACTATGCATACAGAATAAGAAAGGTCCTGAAACAAGAGGAAGTGGCACTTTACCTTTACAGAGTGTGACCTGGGGAGGGGTGTAAACCACGCTGTACTGTGGCATGCTATGCCACTGCTTTGCTGGAACACCTAGCTCCTGGTGATCCTAAACCTGGAGTCAGTAAAGAACTAAAGAAGCAGAGCTTAAAATAAAGGAAGATGACTTATTTGAACGGAAGGGAACGGGGGATGAGAGAGACATGGCAGACAGCTACTGTGAACAAGTAGGAAGTATTGAAAAGTGAAATACTTGTGGATTTCTAGTTTGTACCTCCTTTTATTGAGATTCTTGTACCATGTAGGCTCCTGAAATCTGATTGGCTCCCTGGTTATCCTTCATCCTAACTTTAGATTTCTTCTGGCCATGACTCTTCTCTGTCCTTTGGTGGAGAGGAAAGGTAGCTTGAATTTAAGGATTAAGTAAAGGGGAAGTTTGCAATTCTTATGTTAATCATGCTATCTGGGAACTTCCTGGGCCTGGCTTCTTTGCCTTTGTCTCGCTAAAAGTGTAGTTGCAGAGGTCAGAAGCTGCCTGAGAGCCAGGCATGGTGGCATGTGACTGTAATCCCAGCATTTGAGAGGCTGAGGCAGGAGGATCCCCAAGAGTTTGGGCCAGCATGGACTACACAGCCTGGACTACATAGTGAGTTCAAGGTCAGCCTGAACTACATAGTGAAACCCTGTCTCAACTGGATTTAGCTCAGCGATTAGAGTGCTTGCCTAGCAAGTGCAAGGCCCTGAGTTCGATTCCCAGCACCAAAAAAAAAAAGAAAAAGCTGCCTTAGAAGGATTTTCTATACAATAAAGCTCAAGGAGGCTTTTGTCCTATCTTTCTCTAGCTATAGCACCCCCTATTCCTACAAGACTATATCTGGTCCTCTTTTCCTTTGCTTCAAGTCCCCCTGGAGAGTGACTCCAGCCTGATACTCTCAGTTGCAAGCAGGAAGTAAGGGTTTCTGCAAGGGGCCAAAAGGAACTTCTTAGCTCACACCCTGCTGGGCCATGATGATGGGGTCTGTTAGGTTTACGCGGCCGGAGGGGGAAGGGAAAAGGCTGAAGACGCTCGCCGTGGGAGAAAGCTTTATTAAGGTGTTACAGCTTCCCCGCCTCACTCGAGTGAGAGTGGCCTTTTATCCCTTAGCCGCTCCCCCCTTCGTGACGTTGGAGGCTTGAAAGTGTGCATTTAGGATTGGTCCTTTCTGCACAGGGTGATTGGGTGGTGGGTAACACCCCTGGGTAAATTGGCGCGATGGACCTAATTGGGGACTCTAGTCAGGGGGAGGGGCCATTGTTTCGGCGGGAGATTCTGGCATAGAGACGGGGGAAGGGGGCTTAACCAGCAACGGCCATTTTGGCATCTGGGGAGGGTCATCCTAACAGGGTCACAGCCTGGAAACCTCTGAGTCCCACCATGGAGTTTCCCCAGCAGGGGACCATCACTTGTCCACCAGCCAATCTGCAGACTATGCACAAGCACCAGAGTGAAGAAAAACCAAGAGAGGCAAAGAGAGAGGCTCCCGTGTGGACCACCAAAAGGCCATGTGAGATGATATTATAGGCAGCGAAGTAAGGTGGAAATATTATAGGCAATCAGACTGTGCTGGGCCCTCAATGGAGTCAATACACAGGACAACTATGGCTGGAGGCGCATCCATTGAAGGTCAGGTCTCAAAATAAGGATGGAAAGACCAGAGCCACACCCCTGGATGAGGGATAAACAATGAACTGAAGATTACATCTGTTAAAGTCTAGGTCACCCAGGAGGGCGACCAAGATCTCCGGATCCAACCCACCCTGGAATGTCCTTGTTCTCTCCTTGCCGATTTACTACGTGACTTTCTTCCCCATTGGACCACTATTACCTAAACGACCACACTTGTACTATTATTGGTTGATCATCATTTTGACACATATTGTACCCGCCTCATGATTTTGCCCTATAAGACCCCCTCTAAAAAGTGGGACTCGTTGGCAACCCACTCGGGTCCCCTCCTGTCTCGCAGGAGCTCTCTTTCTCTCTCCCAATAAAATTCCTACTCTTAACCTCCTTTGTTCCTTAGAATTCATTCTTCGACTTCAGGGGACACGAACTCAGCGTAACTGACTTCTAGCAGGTTGGGAGTTATATTTTTTCCCCTATATCAATGACATATGGAAGGCAGTGATGTGGGCACTAAAAGAATTTACCAACAGTCAAGGAATATAGAAAAGATAAGAGTATATTTACATCAGAGAAAGAGGGACAGCAGATGACTGGAGTTTTAATAAGGGATTAAAGAGGTGGGAAAGTCAGCAAATCTAGACATCTCAGGAATGTTTCTTCTGGGAAGCCTCCTCTCTGCTGGACCTTTAGAAACACCTTCATTGTTTTTAGAGTTGTACACTAAATTTACAAACTGTCAAGGCCTCTTGTTTAGGCCTCACAAAAGGCCTTTTTGGGGGCAGGTGCTGGGAATCAAACTCAGGGCCTTGTGCTTGCTAGGCAAGTGCTCTACCACTGAGCTAAATCCCCAACCCCCACAAAAGGCTCTTTAGACTTAGATAAAGATATCCTTTTGGGGGAAGATGAGGCATTAGCTCAGTGGAAGGAAAGAATGGTTTTTCTATTCATTTTCATCTTGTGCTGTTTCTAGTCAGCATTAGCTCAGTGCCTCGTGACTGCCCAGTATGTGCTGGGCAGGACTATGTCAGTGGAGAAATTTAGAATTTTGACCATTTTGTCACTACACGTCCTACAGCTTTTCAACAGCTAGGTGAGTAAAATCTCCATAGTGGAATCTTAGGTGACCATCAGGTGGGGAAAGAGGTTTCTTAATGATTTTGCAACCACTGCTCAAGAGCACCTCCCTATTCTTTTGAGGCCATCTCAGCTGACCACACGCTGAAGGCCCTTAGCCAAAGTACCGTTCTGATAATCTGTTCCTCCACACTTACTTCTCTGCCCTCCTCGGAGCAAATGTCCAGCGTGGGGTAACGTTACAAGGACAGTAAATACTAAGTCAGAGGCTCTTGCTTTATTTATTTATTTATTTATTTACTTATTTATTTATTTATTTATTTATTGTTGCTGGGGATTGAACTCAGGGCCTTGCGCTTGCTAGGCAAGCACTCTACCACTTGAGCTAAATCTCCAACCCAGATCTTGCTTTTATTGTTGACAAAAAGTTCCAAGAGATGTCAGATCATTCAGTTCCCACTTTGCTGAGGCTTTAAAAAATATTAAACTCTTTTTTCCTTCTTTGAATTTCATGCGTCAAGTGAGAAAATTACAACAAATTTAGTTATAGGTCTAGAGGTTGGAGATTTAGTTCAGTGGTACAGTGCTACCCTAGCAAGCTCAAGGCCCTGAGTTTGATCCCAGCACCAACCACTACCCCCCCAAAAATCCTGGAGTCTCAAATTTAGTTATATGTCTAATTGACTTTTATTTGTGATTCACAAATCAGGTAACACCCCAAGCTATAAAAGAGAATAATATTCTGATGGGCTGAGCTAAGGAGGTGGGCCAGACACAGAAGGACTGAGAAAAGCAGAAACACAATAAAAAGTAGTTGTTTCAAAATTATTTTGCTTGAAGGATTCAGGGCATAAGATCAATGGTAAAGCAAGTGAGCATATGAGGCCCTCAATTCAATCCCCGGTGCGTGTATGCGCACGCACACGCACGCACGCACACACACACACACACACACACACACGTATTGATATAGGGGAAAAAATATAACTCCCAACCTGCTAGATGTCAGTTATGTTGAGTTCGTGTTCCCCGAAGTCAAAGAATGAATTCTAAGGAACAAAGGAGGTTAAGAGTAGGAAATTTATTGAGAGAGAGAAAGAGGGCTCCTGAGAGACAGGAGGGGACAGGAGTGGGTTGCCAACAAACTCACTTTTCAGGGGAAGTTTTATAGAGCACAATTGTGAGGTGGGTACAATGTGTGTCAAAATGATGATCAACCAATAATATTACAAGTGTAATCTCTTAGGTAATATTGATCCAACAGGGAAGAAGGTCATAGCAAATGAACATGGAAAGAATAAAGACATTCCAGGATGGGGTGGATCTGGAGGTCTTAGTTCCCCACCTGGGTGACCCAGACTTTATCAGATCAGATGAGTGTGATCTTCAGTTCATTATTTATCCCTCGGCCTTATCTTGAATCCTGACCTTCAATGGATGCGCCTCTAGCCATAGTTGTAGTGTTATTCTCCTCTTGTGTTTTGACTCCATTGAGGGCCCAGCTCTGTCTGACTGCCTATGATATTTCTACCTTACTTAGCTGTCTATAATAGTATGTCACACAAGTTACTTTGATTGTACAGGTTAAAACCGAGAAGACTTCCTTATTGTGCCAGCTAAAACTACCTACTTGAGAATTTGACTATTATCTCTCTCTCCTGATTTTTTGGAATGTCAAACTGAGGTGGAATAAAAAAAAAGAAAGACAAGTAGAAAGGAGACAAGAAAAATTATAATTTAAAAATTCTACATTTAAGAAACACTGAAGCTTCAGGACACAAAATGCTTTTTTCCCTTCTAGGAAACTAACAAAAAATTTTAGTTTGTTTGTTTTGGGTTTTTGAGACACAGTCTCATCATGCAGTCCAGGCTGGCCTTGAATATGTGGCCCAGGGTGGCCTCAAACTCACAGCAGTCCTCCTGCATCAGCCTCCCCAGTGTTGAGAATATAGGCATGGGCCACTACACCCAACCTAAGGGTCTTAAAGACACAATAAGCCTGTAAATTGGACCCTAGGTTTTCACCTGTAAATTGCTCTTCCTTCCAGACCTGTAGCTCAAGAAAACAGCACTATTAAATGGGGAACATATTTCTAAAAGTTCAAATACATGCAAGGAGTTTACATCCTAATCTGGGCCACCAAATGGACAAATGGATAGTCTGACAGTAGAAATACATATCACAGATCATGGATCCTGAGGACACCCCCTGCACCACCTAAGAACCCCTAACCCCAGGCCATAATGTGCCCCTCTTAAAGGCCCACACTCTATTCTACTTGTGTACTTTTTCGGCTCTTTTTTTTTTTCTTTTTTTGTAGTTTAAAATTTCTGCCCTGCCTAGTAAACTTCTTCATGCATATTTTGAATATTCTTTTTCTGTGAAGGAAGTCAGCGAACCTACAACACATTCCAGGACCGGGTGAGTTGAGGTCCTTTTCTCCTCTTTCAGGGATGGCCTCCGGGTTCAGTGACAAAACGACCAACTTAATTTTGTCTCGGTGGTATGGAACCTTAGCCTTTTGGCTTGATTGGTTGGGACCAGTACAGGAATTTAGTCAAAACCAATGGCCTCCTATAAATCTTATTTAGCACATGGAAAGTAGTTCACATTCCCTATTTGTGAGTAAACAATTAAAATTCTGTTAATGATGATGTAGAACTATTGATATAGGAATAGGGTGTGGCCTGACCTGGCTGGGAGGATGAACGTGACCTTGGGGGAATGGCCTTGACCTGATGTCAGCCTGGGCACAAAATTCCAATCGCCCCTCTTCTCACAGGATCAGAAAACACTCACGAGAATAGAATCCAGATAAATATGAATGCCGCCACAAGCTCTGCCCTTTTTTCTTCCTGTGGCGCAGCTTGGGAAGGACCTCTCCCTGCTCTCTCCCATGGAAGACGGTATCTGCATACCGAGGCCCAAGGCTATCTTGCCTTTTTGTGGTGACCCTTACTGTGCCTTTTAGGCCCAGTGCACATTTTGCTGTTTCTGTCTTTATGCTCAACTTTCCTTTTCTTCTTTTCTCTATAATTTTATTTTATTTTATTTTATTTTTTTGGTGCCGGGGATTGAACTCGGGACCTTGTGCTTGCCAGGTAAGCACTGTAACCACTGAGCTAAATCCCCAGCCCCTCTATAATTTTAAATAAAACTTCAAAACTACTTTTTGTCCCCCTCATTCAATCCTTTGCTTGAGGAGGGGAAGAACCCAGGAATATCGGAAACCACTTGATAACACTATGATTTGCTTGTGAGCTTTTTTCTTTTTTTCGTTTTGCACTTCCTAAAAGAAGCAGCTTTAGAGTGGGGAAGGGAGACAGGAAGAAAGGAAATTCAGTGTAGTAAACAGCTGCTAACTACAGCAGGAATCCTTACAACAATGTAAACAAAGCCTGTTATCCTCATCTTACTGAGAGAGGCCAGTGAGAAGCAATGGGAGCCCCGCCCTGACCTCCGGAAAGGGCGGCGGGGGAGGAAGGGATGCCCAGGTGTAGGAGGGGAAGGGGGTGGGGTGAGGGTGGGGACTGGTATCCTGGCGGCCAGGCTGCAGGACGACTATGACCCACAAGAGGGCGCTCCAAACTGCGACATCTGGGTGGAGGACGACCCAGAGGCTTGAAAACTGCGGAGGCCTTCTGGGGAGGGAGAGTGTGAAGGAACCATCTTTGTGCCCTCAGACTGGCACCTTGCTCCAGTATTTTTTTTTTTTTTTTTGAGACAGGGTCTCATCATGTAGTTCAAGCTGGTCTTGAACTCACTATGGAGCCTAGGCTGGCCTCAAACTTGCGGCAATCCTCCTGCCTCAGCCTCCCAAGTGCTGGGATTACAGGTGTGCATCACTATGTGCAGCTTCCAAGTTTCTTGAAGGTCCTTGTGAGGTCCCTCTGGCCACTGGACACGGCTAGCTTTCAGGCCTTGAGGAATCCATGTGTCCGTAAGATGGGGCTCTCTGCATGGACTGAGGGGACATTTGCTGCTGATTGAGCCCTGTTATGTGTGACAATGAGGATGACTTTATACAGTCAAGGGGTGGCAGTGTAGAGTGTGCGTTTCTCCAGGATATAGTGTAAGAGGGGGCAGTGGATGTGTTTCTCATCCCAGAGGGCTGGGACTGGTGCTGATGATATGGAACCAGAAGCAAGATCCAGCCTCAGTGGACAGGGGCAGGGCTCTCATCTGAGGCAGTCTGGGGTGTGGATGGGCAGGGATGTGCAGGAGGAAGCAGCAGGATGGCGCTGCTTGCTGGTGGGCCTTCCTCCTCCAGCCTGCTCCTGGTGCTCACCTCCCAGCAGAGGTTGGGAGCCTCAGTAGCACCGAGCCCTGGAGCCTGCTCAGTCTTGCCATCCAAGGACCTGGTGTCACCAAGATTTGCCCAGGGCACACTAGAA